>JAZKJV010011333.1:0-101403 GCA_037367405.1 Ottelia alismoides | reverse complement strand
TGAGATGCGCAATGGCGGCGGCGCGGCGGTGACGATTTATGATCCGGCCACGGCAACGCAGTCCGGCGCGGTGTTCGTGCGCACGCCGTTTCCCGGCAATCGCATTCCCACGAACCGGATGGACGCGGTGGCCGTCGGGATGTTGAAGTACTACCCGAATCCGAACGCGACGCCCACCAATGCCTTCATTGGGCAGAACAACTTCTTCGCGGCGGGCAAGGCGCCGAGCGGCGAAGACAAGTTCGATGCGCGCGTGGACCACAACTTCAATGAGAGATTCAAGATTTGGGCGCGCGGTTCGCATTCCACCGGTTTCAGCACGCCGTTCAATGGCTTTGGCAACATCGGCACCTCCATCGGTGATGGCCCCAGCAAGAACCGGAACTACAACATCGCGTTGAACTCCGTGTACACGTTCAGCCCCACGATGATTCTCAACGTGAGCTACGGTTTTGCGCGCAAGGTCTCGCACCGGGATCCTTTTTCGCAAGGGATCGACTTGCGGGCGTTGGGCTTCCAGCCAGCGATTGTGGCCGCCGCCGCGGATCAGAACCTGGAGTTTCCCCGGACCGACATTGGCGGCGTGAGCTCGCTGGGCCAAGCCACTTTCACGACGCTGCGCATTCAGTCGTACGCGCACGACGTCCGCTATGATCTGACCAAGGTTTTCTCCCGGCATGCGCTGAAGTTCGGTGGCGAGTATCGCAAGCTCTTCATGAATTTCCGCCAGCATGGCGCGCCGTCGGGCACATATAGCTTCAACGCCGGATGGACGCAGCGCCAGGTTGGCCAGGCGACGCCGAACAACGAAGGGCACGGGATGGCGTCGTTCCTGCTCGGCTTGCTGGGCGGCGGGTCTCTGGAGCATACGTTCGCCATCGCCTCCTCGAGCAACTACGCGGGCCTTTACGTGCAAGACGATTGGAAGGTGAGCCGGCGCTTGACCTTCAACATGGGCCTGCGCTGGGATGTGGACCAGCCGCGGACGGAGCGCTACAACCGGCTGAGCTACTTCGATATCACCGCGGCGTCGCCGATTGCGGGGAAGGTGCCCGGCTACAACAATCTGGTGGGCGCGATGAAGTTCGTCTCGGGCGACAATCGCCGGCAGACGCCGACGGATCGGAACAACTGGGGTCCGCGCTTTGGCTTTGCCTACCAGGTCAACCAGAAGACGGTGTTCCGTGGGGCATACGGCATTCTGTACTCGCCTTCGGTGCTGCAAGCGTCGGGAACGTCGGGGAGTTCGGGGACGCAGGGCTTCACGAGCACCACGGGCGTGAACACGTCGTTCGATGGCGGCGTAACGCCGGCGGCGACGCTCAACAACCCGTTTCCCAATGGGTTCAACCTGCCGCTGGGCGCGGCGGGCGGCGCCGCGACGCAACTGGGACTCGGCATCGGCGACAGCTTCTTCAACGACTACGCGAACCCGATCGTGCAGGAGTGGAACAGCACACTGCAGCGTGACCTGGGCAAGGGGTTCATGGTGGAAGCCGGATACCTGGCGAACAAGGGCAACCACTTGATCGACGGCGAGGGCAACATGACGTACAACCAGTTGCCCGCCTCTTTCTTCGCGCTGGGGAACCAACTGCTGGGCAACAACACCGTGCCGAATCCTTTCGTTGGGATCATTACGAATCCCACGTCGTCACTCAGCCAGCCGCGCGTGGCTTACTCGCAGACCTTGCGGCCCTATCCGCAGTACACCAGCGTGAATGCATTCCGTAAGCCGCAGGGCAATTCGATTTATCACGCGTTCACGCTGGGCGTGACCAAGCGTTATTCGAATGGCTTGAACATGCAGGCCAGCTACACGAAGGGCAAGCTGATTGATGATGTCTCGCAGGTGGTGACGTTCCTCGGCGCGGCGGGCACCAAGCAGGACTTCTACAACCGGGCGGCGGAACGCTCGATCTCGGCGCAGGACATCGCCCAGCGCTTTGTCTTTAGCGGCAACTATGAGCTGCCCTTCGGCCGCGGCCGCGCTTTGCTGCGCGACATGCCGAAGGCGGTGGAGTTCGTGCTGGGCGGCTGGCAGGTGAATGGGATCGTGACCTTCCAGACGGGCACTCCGATGCAGATCGGCAACAACGGCAACTTCACCAACCTTGGTTCGCCGGGGCAGCGACCGAACAACAATGGCACGTCGGCGAAGAAGACCGGTCCCACCGAAGACCGGCTGACGTCGTATTTCGACCAGAGCGTGTTCTCGCAAGCCGGCAACTTTACTTTTGGCAACACGTCGCGCACGTCGCCGGATTTGCGCAACATCGGCAACCGCGATTTCGACGGCTCCATCTTCAAGCGGTTCCGCTTCCTCGAACGGGCGAACGCGGAGTTTCGCATGGAGGCTTTCAATGCCTTCAATCATCCGGTTTGGAACAATCCGGGCCAGACGGTGAATCAGCCGGGCGTGTTCGGCGTGATCAACACCAAGGGCGGCCAGCGCCGGCAGGTTCAGTTGGCGTTGAAGATCCAGTTCTGACGCGGGCGGCGAGCCTCCCAGGGGGCTACGAAGGCAACTGCCAGGGAGCTTTGAACTGGCTGATGGCTTCGAGCACGACCTCAGGATCCGAGGTGAGCCTGATGAGATCCGTGAAGCCCTTCTTTTGCGCCAAACCCTGGAGGAGCGGCCACGCGGGGTAAACGTTCGCTGGATACACAGGCAGGCCGTTGTCCAACTGAAGCGCCTTCGGTTGCCAGTAGTCTGTACCCAGCAGGATCATGGGGCTCTTGAAGCCGTAGGTGCCGTAGTAGTTTTGGCAGGCGTCCTGAAAAATCTCCTGGATCGTGCCAGCATTGCCCTCCGCGAAAACGACACCATGTGTCGCGATAGCGAGAAGGCCCTCCTCACGGATGCTGTTTTCGAAATATTTTGCGATGTGCGAGGCGAAAACGTTGGGGGGCTCGTGGCCGTAAAACCACGTAGGAACGCCGAGGCTGCGGCAGACGCTCCAATCATCGGGCAAGTGCGCCTGGCGGACGAGCCAAGCCGCCTCGAGCCAGCCTTGTCGGAATACAGGTCAGCGGTCTTCGCCATGGCGTCGATTGCCGCATGGAGTTCATCCTCCTTTCGGGTGGCGAAGAAGGCTCCCATGTTGGCCGCCTCCATGAAGCCGGGGCCTCCGCCCGTGGCGACCAGAAAGCCTTTCAGGGTCAGGGCCCGGGCCAGGGAAGCGATGCGTTTGAAATCCGGGTCGCTGCGTTTCCTGTCGTGTCCTCCCATGATGGCGACGATGCCAGTCTTCCCGGCGCCTCGAAAGCCGTCCAGGAACTCCTCTAACTCGTCGTAAATGAAGTTGTCGTGCAGGCGGCGGGCGAGGATCTCGTCCAGTCCTGCCTCGACAAACTGAGTCGGCTTGAGGGGTTTGTGGTCGGCGTCGGTCTTGATGTATGTCTCGTAGACCCGCCAGTCGAGCGTCTGGAGATAGGAGCCGGCGATGGCGGGGTCGTAGCCGGAGAAGAGCTCATCCACGCTGTAGAGTTCGCCGCGAAAGGGGTGGTAGGCCCTGCCCGGGAGGGTTGGGAAGACGATGGCGTGTTGGGCCAGGGCGGCCGCGGAGAGTGCGGGGCCTAGCGTGCAGCCCAAGAACACGCGGTTGTCCGTTTTGCCGCTGAACTGGAGGAGTTCCGCCAAGCGGACGTCGTCAGCGGTCAGGTCGAGCCCCTGAAACACCGCGTTCTTGCATTCCTTGGCGGAGGCCAACCATGACGCATAGTTGGATGAATCAATTTCCAGTTTCATGAAACGAGCTCCGGGTGAGATGATTTGCCGTTGATCTGGATGAGGGGTGTCCAGTGTTTTGGTGAATTTGATTTTACATTGTCTGGACGGCGGACTGTTCTTCTCGGCGCGGCGGGAGGCCGTTGCAGCCGAAGAATCCTGCGGTGCTACGATTGCGTAGTCGATGAAAAGACGCACGCTTTGCGGGCTGGCGCTGGTGTTCGCGCTCGGCACGGCTTGGTACACTGGCGCGCAATCGCGGCTGCCGAGCACCGAGGCCGGGTATGCGCCGGCGCAAGCTTGCGCGGGCTGTCACCGGGCGATTTGGGACAAGTACCGGCTGACGGGCATGGGACGGTCGTTTTCGAGGCCGACGTTGGCGAATACGTTGGCGAACTGGAAGGCGCCGTATTATCACGCGCCGTCGGAGAGCTATTTCACGATGGTCCAGCGCGGTGGCCAGTTCTACCAGCGCCGGCATCAAGTGGGCCCCGATGGCCGCGAGGCGAATGTGCAAGAGAAGCGGGTGGACTTCGTGATGGGCTCCGGCAATCATGCGCGGACCTTCCTCTCGAGGACGCCGCGCAATACGCTGATCGAACTGCCGCTGGGCTGGTATGCGGACAAGGGCGGCCATTGGGCGATGAACCCGGGCTACGATCGGGCGGATCATGAGGGCTTCCGGCGGAAGGTGGCTTACGACTGCATGTATTGCCACAACGGCTATCCGAAGATTCCCGCGGGGCACGAGCAGCCGATGGCCGAGCCGGTGTACCTGGATCCGTTGCCCGGTGGCATCGATTGCCAGCGTTGCCATGGGCCGGGGCGGAAGCATGCGGAGTTGGCTGGTTCTTCGCGGGCCACGCCGGAGGCTATTCGCGGGGCGATTGTGAATCCGGCGCGGTTGAGCCGGGAGCGGCGGGAAGAGGTGTGCATTCAATGCCATCTCGAGACCACGAGCTTTCCGCTGCCGAATTCGTTGCCGCGCTATGAGCGCGGGCCGTTCGACTATCAGCCGGGCCAGCCGCTGGCGAACTACTGGCTGTTCTTCGATCATGCGCCGGGTGCGGGGCGCGAGGACAAGTTCGAGATCGTGAATGCCGTTTACCGGATGCGGCGGTCGCGTTGTTTTCTCGAGAGCGGGGGCGCTTTGGAATGCACGACCTGCCATGATCCGCATGACGTTCCGCGCGGGCAGGCGGCGGTGAAGCATTACGACGCGGTCTGCCAGAAATGCCATGGCGAGGCGTTGGCGAAGACGGTGGCGGCGGGGAAGCACACGCGGGCGGCGGACTGTGCGGGTTGCCACATGCCGAAGCGCCGCACGGAGGACGTGGTGCACTCGCTGGCGACGGATCATTTGATTCAGCGCCGGAAGCCGGCGGGTGATTTGTTGGCGGACCGTGCGGAGCGGCACGAGGACGGTGATCGCGCGTATCGCGGCGAGGTGGTGCTGTACTATCCGGCGGATTGGCCGGCGTCGCCCACGCGGGAGTTGTACACGGCGCTGGCGCAGGTGGTGGACCGCAGCAATCTGGAGAAAGGCACGGCGCGGCTCGCGAACGCGATCCAACGCTTTCCTTTCGCGCGTCCAGAGTTCTCGTATCAACTGGGCGAAGGCTGGCGGCAGGCGGGAAAGTCCGCCGAGGCGGTGGCGGCTTATCGGGAAGCGATCCGGCGCGACCCGAAGATGGTGGCCGCGTGGCAAGGCTTGGGTGGAGAGTTGCGGCGCGGGGGGCGGGTGGACGAGGCGGTGGAGACGCTGCGGAACGCCACCGCGCTGGCGCCGGGCAACGCCGCCGTGTGGCATGAATTGGGCTTGGCCTATCAGGCGCAGGGCAAGACGGCCGAGGCCGTGAAGGCGTTGGAGCAGTCGATTGCCCTGGATCCCGACTTGCCGGAGCCGCATGGCAATCTCGGCGTCGTTTTGCTGGCAACTGGGGATCGGGCGAAGGCCGAAGCCGCTTTTCGCGAGGCGATCCGGCGGCAACCGGATTCGGCGGACGCGAATGGCAACTTGGCGAATCTGCTGGCGGCGGGCGGAGACATGGTCAACGCGCGCCGGCATTTCGAGATCGCGCTGCGATTCAAACCCAAGGAGGCGGGCGTGCGATACAACTTCGCGGTCGCATTGGGCCGGGCGCGTGATTTCGATGGGGCGCAGCGGCAGTTGGAGGCGGCGCTGGTGGTGGATCCGGCGTTGGCGGACGCGCACGAGTTGCTTGCCGAACTGTTGATGGCGCGCAATCAGGCGGCCGCGGCGTTGCCGCACTATCAGGCGTGGGTGCGGTTGCGGCCGGAATCGGCGCGGGCGCAATTGGGGTTGGGCTCGGCGCTGGCGACGACGGGCGATCGCGCGGCGGCGATTCCCTACTTGCAGAAAGCTGCGGCGGGGAGTGACGCAGCGGTGCGGGACGAGGCCCAGCGATTGTTACGGCAACTCGCTCCGCAAAACTAAAGGGCCGGCTCCTTACGGAGCCGGCCCGGTGAGCTCAGACCTGATTCCCGTTTAGAACGACAACCGGCCGGTGAACTGAATCTGCCGCGGCGTCCAGTAGGACTGCTGCAGTTGCTGAATGCCGTCGGATGCGTTGGGGTTCACGAGACCCTGAATGTTGAACGCGTTGAAGGCGTCCACATTGAAGCGCAGCTTGAAGCGCTCGTTGATGGCGAACTCCTTGTACAGCGAGAGGTTGGTTTGGAAGTTCTTCGGGCCCTGGAGCACGAAGGCGTTGTAAGGCTGAACGCCCGCCGGGCCGGGCGAGAAACCGGTGGTGACGGTCTGCCCGTTGGCCAGCGTCTGCGAAACGTTGTTGTTGCCGAAGTTGGGCGCGCCCGGCGTATTGTTGATGGGCGCCAGGTAGGGCTGGTAGTCCGCGGGAACGCCCTGGACGCCGCGCGTGGCCGTGTTGATCACGGTGGGCGCGAGGTAGCCGTTGAACCACATATGAGCCGGGCGGCAGACGCCGGAGCGGCAATCGGTGACGGGCACGCTGCTCTTGTAGAGTTGCACGGGGTTGGTAACGCCGTAGTTGCCGGTGGCCACCTGGAACGCCTGCGAAACAACGGTGCCGGTGAAGGCCATCTGATAGCCGCCCACCAAAGCATTCACGAAGCGGTTGGCATTCTTCAGGAAGCGCTGGCCCTTGCCGAAGGGCATGTCGACCAGACCGTTGTAGGAAATGCGGTGCAGCGGAATGGCCGTGTCCTGGCGGTAGTTCTGCCAGCGGTTGAATTCGCGGCTGGGTTCGGTGGGGGTGCCGACGTCCATGCCCTGCGGGATCGCACCGGGAGCATAGAGGGAGGCGGGATAGAGGATGTTGTCGCGGAAGGTGTTGCCGCCGACGCGGAAGGGCGCGGGAGTAGACGTAGAAGATCTGGTAGCCGTAACCCTTGCGATAGGGCCGCTGATAGTTGAACTGCAGCGCGCTGTCGTTGGAGAAGCCGAACTTGGTGGACTGCGTAATGCCGCCCCAAGTGGTGTTGTTATAGGGCCGCGTGGCGACGCCGGCGAAGGTGCCGGTGGGCGGCGTGGTGCCCGTCTTGGCCTGCCACACGTAGGCGGAGGGCGCGTCGTTGAGCTGGTAGTTCTGATCGAGGTTTTCGCCGTGGGTGAACACGTAGGAAACGCGGAACACGGAGCCATCCTTCAACGGCTGCTCGATGGTGAAGTTCGCTTCCTGCACGCGGGCCGGCGGATAGTTGGCGCTGGTGACGGTGCCCGGGCTGATGCCCGGCAACAGGGCGTTGGTGGAATCGGTGTTGACGACGTTGGCCGAGTTGAGTCCGGCGACGACGGTCAACGGGTTGCGCAGCAGGAAATTCGGGAGGCCATCCGGCGCCTGGGCGGCGGAGGTGTAGCTCTGCGAGTAGGCGGCGGTGAACGGATAGCTGGCCGTCAGGTAGCGGATGGAGTTGCGCACCGGCACCGGGTAGATGTACGTGCCGTAGCCACCGCGAATCACGGTACCGCCCTTGCCGAACGACGGCGTGTAGGCGAAGCCGAGGCGCGGCAGGAAGTTGGCGTTGGCGCTCTGAATGCCGCGCGACGGCATGCCGCTGCCTTCCAAGGTTTCAAACTTCACGCCCAGATTTCTCAGGTTGGTGAGGAGCGCCGGCGTCGTCAGGCCGTTTTGCAAGTAGTAGTCGAGAGGGCGGGGGAGCGCCAGCGCGGTGTTCTTGAAGTCGAAGGCCACCATGTAGTCGTTGGCGGCGCGGGGCGCGGGCCGAGCTTCCCAGCGAAGGCCGAGGTTGAGGGTCAGGCGCGGAGTGACGCGCCAGTTGTCCTGGAAGTAGGAGTCGTACTCCATCAGGGAACAGATATTGAACGGAGCGTTGCGGCGCTGGCCGTAGCTGGAGGCGGCGCCGAGGAAGAAGTCGGCGTTGGGATCACCGGTGTTGGCGCGGACGCCGAAGTTGATGCCGGTGGTGGGGTCGTAGATGCCGGTGGCCTGGTTGGAGAAGGCCACCTGGTCGGTGGAGCGGTCAGACAGGTAGGCGAAGCGCTCATGACGCACGCGCAGACCGAAAGCAATCTGGTGCTTGCCCCAAATCTTGTTCAGGTTCTCGTCGATGGTGGAAACGCGCTGGCTCATGCCGTAGTACCACTGGGAGCCGCCGTAGGGCATGAAGAGGTTGGGGCCGACATCGGGGAACCCGACATTGCCAAGGTTGTTGGGCAGACCGAGCTGCTTCTCGAAGTTGAGCATCGAGCGGTCCGGGCCTTGCACGTACATGCGCTGCCACTGCATGCTGAGCACCGTCTCAGAGAAGAAGGTGGGGGTGAAGGTCTTCGAATAGCCCAGGGCGCCGCTGATGGTTTGCACCGGGATGGCCTGGTAGCCCGTGGAGCCTTCCTTCAATTCCGGCGTTTCGATGTTGGCGGGCGAGGCGACCGGGTAGTTCCGGAGCGCCTGCTGCTGCTGGCGGATATCGGTGAAGCGGAAGTAGACCCGGTTCTTTTCGTTGAAGACGTGGTCGAGGCGGGTGGTGTAGTTCGGCACGGTCTGCTGAGTGGGATTCTGCCCGGTGAGGTTGAAGTTCACCATCGGGTTGTCGGCCGAAGTGGGAGTGGGCGTGGCGGCCAACAGCGTCTTCGCCAAGGGGCTGATGCGGGCCAGCGGGATTTGATTGTTGACGAAGGGCACGCGAGAGTATTGGTTCTCGCGGCTCTGGGTGGAATTGGGATCGTAGAGTTGCTGGAGGACGCCCGCGCTGTTGACGAGGCCGCTGAAGTCGCCGGTGCGCATGGCCATGGTGGGCACGCGCATGAGCTGCTGAGCGGCGGAGCGCAGGGAGAAACGCTCATAGGCGAAGAAGAAGAACGAACGGTTCATGCCGTTGTAGACCTTCGGAACGACGATGGGGCCACCGACCGAGCCGCCGAATTCGTTGCGGATGAGCTTGGGAGCCACCAGGTTCGCTGGATCCTGCCGGGCTTTGGCAATGCCGAAGTAGTTGTTGCGCGCCGTTTCGAACACGGAGCCATGAACCTGGTTGGTGCCGGATTTGGTGGTCAAGAGCACGGTGGCGGGGGTGGAGAACTGAGCGCTGGAGTTCAGGGTTTCGAAGCGCATTTCCTGGACGGCGTCGGGGTCCGGGAGGGTGGACTGGGCGGTGTTGCCGGCGCTGCCGAAGTTGCGGTTGGTCATGGGCGCGCCGTCCTGCGAGTATTCCATTGCTTCGCCCATGAGGCCGTTGACGCGGGTGCCACCGCCTTCCATGCCGGGGACGGTGTTCTGCGCCAAGCCGAGCACGTTGCGCCCGTTCTGGGGCAATTGAGAGATGCGGGCCGCGTCGAGCTGCGTGTTCACGGTGCCGCTGTCGTAGGTGGCGAGCTGAATGGTTTCGCCGCTGACGGTGACTTTCTCGGTGACTTGGCCGACCGACAACTGGCTGTTGAGGACGAGCACCTGGCCGTTCTGGAGCGTGACGTTGTTCTCCGACGTTTTCATGCCAGGGGCGCTGAAAGTGACTTTATAGGTGCCGGCGATCAGGCCTTTGATCGCGTAGAAGCCGCTTTCGTTCGCCTTGGATTCAATGACGACGCCCATGCCCTCATTGCGCGCCTGGACGGAGGCGCCGGGAATGGCGGAAGAGGTTGCGTCCTGAACGGTGCCCTTGGATGGTGCTGGCGCCACTTTGGGCCAGCAGGTGCGGGGCCAAGCAGAACACGGAGAGTAAAGCTGTTCGGCCAACTGAACTATTCAAACGATCAAGCATCGACTCACCTCGAGGTGTAGAGTTCATACACCCGGGCCTGAAACCGGTAAGAGCCGATCGCCTCGAAACAACAATGAGCCGACGTACAGACTCTCCAGCCCCCTCAAGCATCACGGGATGTTTGGAGCATTGTATCCGAACGCGGGGAGGTCAACAATGGCGCTTCGTGTTCGTTTGTGTGAAGATTTGGGCCGGACCCTGGCGGGATTGAAGGAGGCTGTACTCTCGCGCCGGCGATTCCTGGGAGAATTGACGCCATGAGCAGAAGGCCGCAGGTTTGCATCCTGGGAAGCGCTGAGCCGGGCTCGGCCGCTTACGAAATGGCCGCCGGAGCGGGCGAGTTGCTGGCGCGGCTGGGGATCACGGTGGTGAGCGGCTGCGGCAGTCCGGCGACGCGCGTGGCCGCCGAGCGGCCCTGGCGGCCGGCGGCCTGGTGGTGAGCATCATTCCGCCGGATGAGATGCCGTCAGCCGAGTGGCCGGCCACGGTGGTGATCCCTTGCGGGATGGGCGATGCGCGGAACTTGCTGATGGCCCTGGCTGGCGACGCCTGCATCGTCATTGGCGGCCGCGCGGGAACCATCTCGGAGGTCTGCCTGGCCTGGCTTCACAAACGGCCGCTGCTGCCGCTGTTGGGTTGCGGCGGGTGGTCCGGCGGGCTCCCGGAGAATCCTCCGGATGAACGACAGAATTCGCCGGTGCTGGGGTGGAGCTCGCTGGCCGAGTTGGAGGCTCGCTTGCGTGAATTAGGCTTGGTTGGGGGCCACGCGACCTAAACGAAGCGCAACGAATACAAGTCCCCATCCCGCAGCGACACGCGCAAGCGCACTGGCCCCGGCGCCGGGGCGATGGGCACCACGTGCGCGAGGCGATCGCCGATCAGCTCTGGAGTGGAGGCGATGGCTTTCCCGTCGAGCGATTCCACCGCTACTTTGACGAAGCCCGCGGCGGAGGTGCTGAAGTTCAGCTCCAACCGATCACCCGCGTAGCGCAGTGGCTTCGTCAGCATCACGCCGGGGCGTCCGCCCGCGTGGAGAGAGGCGAAGCCGTCGGTACGGAGCGTGTAGCGCTGCAGGTGGATGTCCGGTTGGCCGTAGCGCCGCACGACGTAGAACGACATTTCGCTGGCGCTGGTGGGCACCACGTTGAGCGCTGGATAGTTCGAGCGCGACACCCAGTTTTCGAGCCCCAAGCCGGGCCGCAGGAAAGCCTCGAGGAAGATGCGGTCGTACGTCGTGCCGCCGCGCGAGGTGAGGAACACGGCGTCGGAGCAATCCTTGTAGTAACCCGGATCGACGCCCACCTGCCGGGCTTCGTCGGCGCTCAGAATCTGACGGCCGGGAAAGAAGCG
The DNA here is from genome assembly GCA_037367405.1 of Ottelia alismoides. Lineage (NCBI taxonomy): Eukaryota > Viridiplantae > Streptophyta > Magnoliopsida > Alismatales > Hydrocharitaceae > Ottelia > Ottelia alismoides. The sequence continues at coordinate 90,101 of JAZKJV010011333.1, read as the reverse complement.
CGCGCAGATCGAGGTGTAGAGATGCGGCGCGCGGAAATAGGAGCTGGTCTGGTTGGTGTAGAGGTGTTCCGGCGGCGCATCGCCGAAGGACATTTCGCCTTGGTTGCGCCAGTGGAGGAAATCGTCGCTGACGGCGCGGGAGATCCAACGGTAGCCGGTGCCCGCCGATCTTTTTGAAGGTGCGGTAGTAGCAGACGTAGCAATTCTCATGCGCGGACCAGAAGGCGAGATTCTGAGAATCGAAGGCGCCCTCGCGGAACACGGCCTCGTCCTGGAGCTTGCGCCAGCGCACGCCGTCGGCGGAGGCGAAGGCGACCAAGCCGCTTTTCTGCGTGCCGGCCAGCGCCTTGAAGCGGGCGTTCTCTTGGACGCCGGGCCGGGTGTCGAGGAACGGAGAGAAGTTGTGCTGGAGCGGGGGCGTTTTCGCCAGGATGATGTTGTCGGCCGGCTTGGTGAACGTGACGCCGTCCTTCGACTCGGCGTAGCAGGTGACCTCGGCTTCGCGGCCGTCGCTGCCGGCGTTCGGCACGCCGCGATAGTAAAGCCGGAAGCGGTCGCCATCGTGGAGGACGGTGGCGTAGGCGCTGAAGCGGCCTTCCCAGGGCCGATCGAACTTCAGGGCGGTGCCGGCGTCGCGGGGCTCGCCCAGGCGGAGCTCGCAGCCGTCGAAGCGGTCGACGAGAAAGCGGTCGACGAAGAGCTCGCGGCGGTTTCCCAGGTCGATTACGTCTTTGGTCGCCTGAGCGGCGGCGGCCAGTAGTGCTGTGCGGCGCGTCATCGTCGTCATTCTATATAGTCGAAGGATGCTCACTCGGGAAGGTTGTGCCGCGCGCCAACTGCGCCTGCGCGCCACCTTGGACCAACACGGCTACGACGTGTTCATCACCGGCAACTACCGGACCTTTTATTACCTCACCGGGCAACTGCTGCCCGCCGATTCGCCGTGCGCTTTCCTCTATTGGGCGGATGGCGTGGTGGCGGCCGTGGCGCCCGGGGCCGAGCATGACGTGGAAACCTACTCCGCGCGCTATCCGGTCACCCGTCCCCATTTGACGGCGCGGGCCAAAGTGGATGAACTGCTCGCCGCGAAGCCCGCCACGCGTCGTGCGCTGGATTTGACGTCGGTGATCTCGCCTGCCGTCAGCCATCTGGCGGGGGATGATGCGTCGGCGCTGGTGCTCGCCTTGCGCCGGCGCAAGGAGCCTGATGAGGTGGAGGAGATTCGGACAAGCTTGTCTCTTTGCTCGCTGGCCTATGAGACGGCGCGGCGCGTGGTTCGTGCGGGCTTGACGGAGGTGGAGGTGTTCAACGCGATGAACACGGCGCTCGCGGAGCGCATGGGGCGTCCGGTGGTGTTTCCCGGCGACTTTGCGTGCGGCCCCAAGTCGCTGCGCGGCGGTGGTCCACCGACGGAGCGGCGCTGCGAAGCCGGTGAGCTTTATCCGCTCGACCTTTTTCCGGCGCCGGCGCTCTACTTTGGCGATACCTGCCGCACGTTGTGTGTCGGGGGGGCGCCCACCGTGGGGCAGCTGGACAGCCATCGTCGCGTGGCCGAGGCGCTCGCCTTGGGCGAGAGTCTGCTGAAGCCCGGCGTCGCCGGGCGGGCGATTTACGGGGCTGTGCGTGACCATTTGAACTGCCCGAGCTTCTTTCATCACGCGGGCCATGGGATCGGGCTGCATGGTCACGAGGCGCCCCGGCTGATTCCGGAGTGTGAGGACGTGCTGGAGCCGGGCGACGTGGTGACGATTGAGCCGGGGCTTTATCTGGAAGCGAATCGCGGTGGTCTGCGGCTCGAGAACAACTACCTGATTACCGAGACCGGGTTCGTGAAGCTGTTTGACGATCCGCTGGAGTTTTGATGACTCGCCGCACTTGGCTGGCTCGAGCGTTTGCGCAACGCCGCCGCCCGAACATCATCGTTTTGCTGGCCGACGACCTGGGCTATGGCGAGCTCGGCTTTCAAGGCAACGCCGAGATTCCCACGCCGCACCTGGACGCGCTGGCCGCGCGCGGCGTCCGCTTCACGCAGGGCTACGTCACGGGGCCTTACTGTTGCCCGTCGCGCGCCGGGCTGATGACGGGCCGCATGCAGACTCGGTTCGGCCATGAGATGAACGTGGTGGGTGCGCGCAATCTCGAGCCTGGCATCGGACTGCCGTTGTCGGAGACCACCATGGCTGCGCACTTGAAGAAGCTGGGCTATGCGACGGGGATCGTCGGCAAGTGGCACTTGGGCACCGTGCCGGAGCGCCATCCGCTCAGCCGCGGCTTCGATGAGTTCTTTGGTTTCTCCAGGAGGGCCACTTCTATTTCCCGCCGCCCTTTCGCGGCGGGCTCACGCGCTTGCGTGCGAATGAGCCGCCCTACGACGAAAAGAATCCCTTGCTACGGGGACGCGAGCCAGTGGAGGAGAAGGAATACCTCACCGATGCCTTCGCGCGCGAGGCCGTCTCTTTTGTCCGGCGGCATCGTGAGCGGCCGTTCTTCCTCTATCTGCCGTTCAACGCGATCCACAGCCCCATGCAGGCGCCAGTGCCGTTGATGAAGGAGTTCGAGAACATTCGCGACGAGCACCGGCGGTTGTTCGCGGCGATGACACGGGCGATGGACAACGCAGTGGGCGCGGTGCTGGGCGAGGTGCGTGCGGCGGGGCTCGAGCGGGGACACGCTGGTCTTCTTCCTCAGCGACAACGGCGGTCCCACGGCGGAGCTCACTTCGTCGAATCGGCCTCTGCGCGGCGGTAAGGGGCAGCTTTTCGAGGGCGGGATCCGGGTGCCGTTTACGCTCGCCTGGCCGGGCGGCGGAGTGCCGGCGGGGGAGGCTGTCTCCACGCCGGTTTCGGCGCTCGATGTGCTGCCGACGGCATTTGCGGCCGCGGGCGGCGGTGCGGCGCCTGCTGGTTGGGATGGTGTGAACTTGCTACCGTTGACGGGCATCCCCGCGGAGCGCGACCTCTTCTGGCGCTATGGGTCGAACCTGGCGCTTCGTCGCGGTCGCTGGAAGCTGGTGCGGCAAGGGGCGAACGCGGGTTGGTCTCTGTTCGATCTCGAGGCCGATCCGGCGGAGTCGCGCGACCAGATGGCCGCGCAGCCAGCGGTGGCGGGGGAGTTGCGCGGGAGGCTCGAGGCGCTCGACCGGCAGATGGTTCCGCCACTTTGGTAGCGGCACATCGGCGAGAATAAAGGACGCGCAATCCATGTCCGCCAACCAGCATTCTCTCGGCCTTCCTCTCCGCGATCTCGAAACGCCCGCGCTCTGCCTTGCCTGGGATGTTTACCAGCGCAATGTCGCCCGGATGAAGCAGCGCATCATCGTCGAGCATGGTCTTGGCTGGCGGCCGCACATGAAGGGCCAGAAGGCGCCGCCGCTGGCTTTGGAGGCTATCCGGCAGGGGGCGCTGGGCGTCACCTGCGCGACCGTCTATGAGGCCGAAGCGATGGCCGGGGCGGGAGTCGCGAGTATTCTGCTGGCGAACCAGGTGGCTGGGGAGCGGAAGCTCGCGCGTCTGGCGCGGCTGCAGCATTTGGCTGAGGTGATCGCCGCCACTGACAGCAGTGTCCACGCGCATATGCTGAGCCGGGCGGCGGTGGGAAGCGGGCGTCATCATTCCGGTGTTGCTCGAGCTGAACGTCGGCATGGATCGGAGCGGCATTGCGCCCTACGCGCCCGCCGTCGCGCTGGCGCAGGAGGTGATGGCGCTGCCGGGCTTGAAACTCCGTGGCCTGATGGGCTGGGAAGGGCACACCGTGCCGATGACGGCCGATGAGAAGGCCTCGCACATTCCCGCCGCACTGACGAAGCTGGTGGAAACGGCGGACGCTTGCCGCGCGGCCGGGGTGCCGGTGGAGATCGTTTCCGCCGCGGGCAGCGGCACGTTCCGCCACGCGCTGGGAGTGAAGGGGCTCACCGAGGTCCAGGCGGGCGGCGGCGTCTTCTGCGACCTCAGCTACGCGAAGTGGGGCCTCGATGATCATGAGTTCGCCCTGACGGTGTTGGCTCGCGTGGTGAGTCGGCCGACTCCGACGCGCGCCATTGTCGATGCCGGTTTCAAGACGCTGAACCAGGATCATGGCACGCCGCAGCCCATTGGGCTGCCGCCGCTCGAACGGTCGTCGTTCTCCGCCGAGCACGGCACGCTGATCTTTGCCGAGCCGAATGATTCGCTGGTGGTGGGTGATGTTGTTTCGTTCGTGCCGGGCTATACGGATTCCACCGTCTGCCTGCACGATGAGCTGTGCGTGCTGAAAGACGGCGTGCTCGCCGAGGTGTGGCGGATTCCGGGGCGGACCGGCGCTAGATTAGCTTTTCGCGATTTTGCGGGATCACGTTGCCGAACACGTCAGTGAGCCGCATGGGGCGGCCCTGGAACATGTAAGTGAGCTTGGTGTGGTCCATGCCCAGCAGGTGCAGGATCGTCGCATGCAGGTCATGCACGTTCACTGGCTGATCGGCTACCTTGTAGCCAAACTCGTCGCTTTCGCCGATGGTCTGGCCGCCGTGGATCCTCGCGCCCGCCATCCAAATGGACATGGCGCCCGGATTGTGATCGCGCCCCAGGCCGCGTTGGGAGATCGGCATGCGCCCGAATTCGCTCTGCCAGACGACGAGCGTGTCGTCGAGGAGTCCGCGCTCTTTCAGGTCAGTGAGCAGGCCGGCGATGGGCAGGTCGCTTTCGGCGGCGTGCTTGCGGTGGTTGCTGACGATGTCCTCGTGCGCGTCCCAGGTGTCGGTGTTCTGGTTGCCGAGCCCGCCGTGATAAAGCTGCACGAAGCGCACGCCGCGCTCGACCAGGCGGCGGGCCATCAGGCACTGGCGGCCGAAGGGCTCGGTGACGGGCTCGTCGAGACCGTAGAGCTTCTTCGTCGCGGGTGATTCTTTGTCGAGATCGACAATCTCCGGCGCCGCGGCTTGCATGCGGTAGGCGAGCTCGTAGGAGTTGATGCGCGCGGCCAGTTCCGAGTTCGCCGGATTGCGGGCGGCGTCGATTTCGTTCAGTTGCTTCAGGAGGTCGAGCCGGGCGCGCTGGTCGTTGGCGCCGGTGGGCGATTTCAGGTCGACAATCGGGTCGCCGGCGGAGCGGAAGATGGTGCCCTGGTACATGGCCGGCATGTAGCCCGCCGACCAGTTTGACGGTCCGCCAAAAGGACCACCGCGCGCGTCGTAGATGACGACGAACGCTGGCAGGTTTTGATTCTCGCTCCCGAGCCCGTAGGTGACCCAGGAGCCCACCGATGGGGCGCCCATGCGGACGGTGCCCGACGACAGCTCATAGGCGGCCATCACGTGATCGTTCGACCGTCCGACCACCGACCGGATCACGGCCAGATGGTCGGCCTTCTGGGCGACGTGAGGAAAGATTTCGGAGATCTCGAGCCCGCTTTGCCCGTAGCGTTTCCAGGTGAACGGCGACGGCATCAGCGGGCCGGGATAGCCCTGGCGGACGACCACCTCGCCTTTGCCTTCGAGCGGCTTGCCGGCGAATTTTTCGAGCATCGGCTTACGGTCGAACGTGTCCATCTGGCTCACGCCGCCGGACATGAAGAGCGAGATCACGGCCTTGGCGCGCGGCGCGAAATGGGTCTTCTTCGGCGCGAACGGCGAATCGGTGGACGCGGCTTCGAGCAGTGACGCCAAACCCAGCCCGGCGATTCCGCCTCCGGCTTCGAACAATAGCTTTCTGCGCGAGAGCATCGTTTACCTCAGATACAGGAACTCGTTCAGGTTGAAGAGGACGTGGGTCAGGTCCTTGAGCGGACGGCCATGGGCGAAACTTTCCACCAGGTCCTTTTCGCGCGGCTCCGGCGCGCGGCCCAGGGCGAGCTCAAAGGCGAGCTCCACTTGCTTGCGCCGGTCGCCGGGGGCGAGCTTTTCGACGCGGTCGGCAAAGCGGGCCGCTTGGTCGAGAACGAAGCCGTTGTTCATGAGGGTGAGCGCCTGAGTGGGCACGGTGGAGATGGAGCGGCGCCCGCAAGACGTGTTCTGGTCTGGCAGGTCGAAGACTTCGAAGAAGGGGAAGGGAAGACCGCGCTTGCGATAGACGTAGACGCTGCGGCGCCAGGTGTCCTCTTCCTTCTGCCGGTTCCAGATGCCTTTGTTCATGGCGGCTAGCGTGTCTTCGGGGAGCGAGGGGAACACGGCCTTGCCGTACTGGGTCCGGTTCAGCGTGCCCGCGACCGCGAGGATTTGGTCGCGCACGATTTCGGCTTCGAGACGCTGCGCGCGGAAGCGCCACAGCCATTGATTGTCAGCGTCGACGGCCAGGTTCCTTTCGGCCGCAAAGCCGGAGGCCATGCGGTAGGCTTTGGTGTTCAGGATGGTGCGGTGGAGGTGCTTCACGCTCCAGCCGTTTTCCATGAACTCGACGGCGAGCCAATCGAGGAGTTCGGGATGAGTGGGACGGTCGCCGACGTTGCCGAAGTTGTCGAGCGAGGCGACGATGCCGCGGCCGAAATGATGATGCCAGACGCGGTTGACGAAGACGCGCGCCGTGAGGGGATTGTCCTTCGAGACGAGCCATTCGCCCAGCGCGCGGCGGCGTCCGGAGGTGCGGCCGTGGGCGGGCGGCAACGCGGTGGCGGGCTTGCCGACGGTGGCGACCGTGACGAAACCGGGCTCCACGACCGGGCCTTTGTTGCCCATGTCGCCGCCGAGCAGCAGATGGCAATCTTCGGGCTTGAACTGGCCGGCGCCTTCGTGCAGGAAGGTGCCTGTCAGGCCCGCGTCGAGCCTCGCCTTGCCGGGCGCGGGCTCATCGCCGGGGCCGTCGGGCGCGAAGCGATAGTCACCGTCGCTGATGCCGGCGGCGACGGGAATGGGCTTCGGCCTGTCCTTTTCGATCGCTTTGAGCTCGGCCTGCCATTGCTGGCGTTGAGTCTTGAGCTCGGCGGGCATGAGGCGCTCGATTTCGGCGGGGCCGGCGTTCACGGTGCGGATGATCTGCTCGGCCAGCAGCTTCTGGCCGGGCGTGCGCTTTTCTTCGGGCGTGTTGATGGCTTCGCGGATGTGCGCCGGGTAGCGCTCGTACTTCTTGGCGAGCACCTGCTGGCGGTAGGGCCACTCCTGCTCGCGGATCTTTTCCTGGACGGCCTTGGCACGCTTGGTGACGGCGTCGTTCTGCGCCTTCCAGGCTTTTGCTTCGGCCTCTGGCACCAGGGGATGGTCGATCTCCACGTAGGCGAAGAGCGCCGCTTGAATGCGGTAGTAGTCCTTCTGCGGAATGGGATCGAACTTGTGATCGTGACAGCGCGCGCAGGCGACGGTGAGGCCCATGACGCCGCGGCCGAGCGTGGCGATCATGTCGTCGAGATAGTCGTAGCGGAACTGCGGGTTCGACTTTTCGCGGTAATCGACCTTGGCGTAGTTGCGCAGGAAACCGGTGGCGATCAGGGAATCATAGGTCGGCTTTTCGAGCTCGTCGCCGGCGAGTTGCTCGACGAGAAAACGGTCGAAGGGCTTGTCGTCGTTAAAGGCCTTGATGACGTAGTCGCGATAGCGCCAGGCGTTGGGCCGGTCGAAGTCGTGCTCATAGCCGTTGGAATCGGCATAGCGAGCGACGTCGAGCCAGTGGCGGCCCCAGCGCTCGCCGTAGTGCGGCGAGGCGAGCAGCTTGTCGACGAGCTTGGCCCAGCGGTCGGCGGAGGTGTCGTTGACATAGGCGCGGACTTCGTCGGGCGTGGGCGGGAGGCCAAGGAGGTCGACGTAGGCGCGGCGGACGAGGATTTCCGGAGAGGCTTCGGGGGCGGCGATGACTCCATGCGCCGCGCGGGCGTTGTCGAGGAATTGGTCGATGGTCTTGCCGGGCGCGCGCGTCGGCTTTTCAAAGGCCCAATACTTCAAGGGCGCTTTCGCGGTGAGCGGCGGGCGCTCCATTCGGCGCCAGCGGTGATCCAATCGCGGAACTTGCGGATATCGCCGTCGAGCAGCTTGCCGTCCATGGGCATGACGGGCTTGGCGTGGCCGGTGAGGCGGAGATAGAGCGTGCTGTCGTCGGGTTTGCCGGGCACGAGGATGGGCGCGGCGGGCTTGGTGCGGAGGTCGAACTTGCCCATCTGCATGGTGGCGCCGTGGCACTTTACGCAGCGCGTTTCCAGCAGCGGGCGGATTTCGTTTTCGAAGGAAATGGCGGCGGACGCAGCCGTCACGCCGGTGGCAACGAGGAGGACGGCGCGCGCGAGTTTCACGCTCCAGATCATATCCGAAATTGCGATTTAACGGAAGAAACATCTTTCGCCCCTTCATTGCCCCCTGCGGCAAAGTGCGCTACAGTCCGAGACATGAATCGATCTCTCCTTCTCCTCCTGGTAGTACTGTGCGTATCCGCGTTTGGGCAGAATAACAATGACGGCTGCCGGGACCTGCCGCCCTATGGCTTCGTGAAGCAGGCTTTGTCGACCGTGGTGCAGCAGGGCGTGAACGGCGGGCTCGGTTTCAACATGTGGGCGACGGTGGTGAACCGCGATGGTGAAGTTTGCGCCGTGGTGTTCAGCGGCGCCAATCGTGGGGCGCAGTGGCCCGGCAGCCGCGTGATCTCCGCGCAGAAGGCGAATACGGCGAATGCCTTCAGCGTGCCGGGCTTCGCGCTGTCGACCGCGAACCTCTATGCGGCGACGCAGCCGGGTGGTTCGCTGTTTGGCCTGCAGGAGAGCAATCCGGTGGACACGGAGGCGGCCTATGGCGGCAATAGCTCGAACTACGGCCAACAGAATGATCCGCTGGTCGGCAAGAAGATCGGCGGAGTGAATGTGTTCGGCGGCGGGTTGGCGCTGTACAACACGCAGGGCGTGCTCGTGGGTGGTTTGGGAGTGAGCGGCGATACGTCGTGCACGGACCACATCATCGCCTGGAAGGTGCGCGACCGGCTGGGCTACGATTTCGTGCCGGGCGGCGTGGCGGGTGCGGGCAAGGACAATATCATTCACGACATGACGACGACGCCGACGGGCCAGACGGTGAGCCTGAGCGGCTTCGGGCATCCGGTTTGCGACGCGGGCGCCACGGGTATCGCGAACAACCTGCCGAACACGGCGCCGACGGGCTCCGTTCAGCCGTAACCCAGCGCGCGCGGGAGCGTCATACTAGCGGAGTATGCTCTCGCTGATACTGGCGGCCACTGCGCTCGCGTGGCAGGCCGCCGACCCGGCCGCCGATGGCCTGAAGGCGCTGGAACAGGAAAAATGGGCGGACGCCGCGGCTGCCTTCGAGAAGGTGGTCGCGGCGGATGCCAAGCGCGTCGACGGGTTCTTCAACCTGGGCTTCGCTTACTCGATGCTCGAGAAGGACGACCTCGCCATTGCGGCTTACCGCAAGGCGCTGGCGATCGATGGCGAGATCGCCGAAGCCCGTTTGAATCTGGGGATGGTGCTGCTGCGGAACAAGAAGGCGGCGGAGGCGATTACGGAGCTCGAACTGGCGGCGCCGAAGAAGCCGGCGGCGAAGCAGTACCTGGCGGAAGCCTTGCTGCAGAGTGGCCAGGCGGCGAAGGCCGAGGCGGCTTACCGCGAGCTCGATGCGAAGTCGGCCGCCGTGCAAGCGGGCCTGGCGCGGTCGCTGGCGACGCAGGGCAAGCTGAACGATGCCGTGGTTGCCTATCAGCGCGCCGCGGAACTCGATCCGGCTTTCCGCGACGCGATTGTGGAGCTGGGTTCGTCGCTCGAGGCGGCGGGCCGGAAGAAGGAGGCCGTGGAGGTTTACGCCAAGGCCGCGCCGACGCCGGCCGTGGTGGAGCGCTTGGGCGTGCTGCGGCTCGAAACCGGTGATCTGGAGGGCGCCATCGCCGCTCTGGAAGCGGTGGTGAAGCAATCGGCGACGGCGGCCAATCGCTTTGCGCTGGCGACGGCTTATCTGCGCTCGAAGCAGCCGGAGAAGGCGGTGCCGGTGCTGGAAGGGGCGATCGCCGCCGAGCCGAAGAACGTCGATCTGCGCTTGGTGCTCGGGCGGCTGTTGCGCGATCAGCGCCAGTTCGTTCCCGCGGCGCGGCAGTTCGCCGAGGCGGCGCAATTACAGCCGGACAAGCTGGAAGCCTGGAAGGAGCTGTCGGCGATGCTGATCCAGACGCAGAACTACGCCGCCGCGGTGACGGCGTTGGACCGCGTGGAGAAGCTGGGCGAGACGTCGGCCTCGATCGACTACTTCCGCGCGCTGGCGTTCGACCATCAGCAGGCTTACAAGCAGGCGCTGTCCGCTTATCAGCGTTTCCTGGAACGGAGTGAGGGCAAGTTCCCGGAAGAAGAGTTCAAGGCCCGGCAGCGGGTGAAGGTGATACAAAAGGAACTGAACAAGCGTTGAGTATGCCCTGTCTTGCTTTGCTCTTTCTCCCGCTGCTGATTCAAGGCCAGGACCTGGCCGCCGTGAAAGCGGAACCGTCGCTCGAGAAGCGGGCGCAAAAGGCGATTGATCACGCCAATGCGACGCTCAGCCAGGCGCGCAGCCAATACGAGAAGGGCGACTTCAAGAGCCTGGCGCCCGCGATGGACGACGTGATGGCCGCCGCCGAGCTGAACATCGCGTCGCTCGAGGCGATGGGGAAGCACCCGAGCAAGAACGTGAAGAACTACAAGCTGTCGGAGAAGCGGATGCGCGACCTGCTGCGGCGGCTGGAGACATTGGCGAACGACGTGAGCTTTCAGGATCGCGACGTGGTGACCAAAGCCCAGAAGCGGGTGAACGAGATTCACGAGAAGTTGCTGGAAGGAGCACTGTCGAAGAAGCCATGAGACTTGTTTTCGCTTGGCTGGTGTGCGGGGCCGTGCTTTATGGGCAGAAGGACTTTCTGACGGCGGATGAGGTGGACCAGGTCCGGCTGATTCAGGAACCGAACCAGCGGCTGATGCTCTACACGAAGTTCGCCAAGCTGCGGATCGACTTGATCAAGCAACTGCTCGCGAAAGAGAAGGCCGGGCGCTCGATCATGATTCACGAGCAGCTCGACCAGTACAACAAGATCATCGACGCGATCGATACCGTGGCTGACGATGCGCTGCGGCGTAAGGTGGACGTGACGCTGGGCATTGCGGAAGTGGCCAAGGCGGAAAAGCTGATGCTGGCGACGCTCGAGAAGATCGCCGAGGAGCCGCCGAAGGATGTGGCCCGCTACGAGTTCGCGCTGAAGACGGCGATTGATTCGACCAACGATTCGATCGAGCTTTCCGAGCAGGACATGAAGACGCGCGGGCGGGAGATCGCCGAGCGCGATGCCGACCAGAAGAAGCAGCGTGACGCGGCCATGACGGCGGAGGACAAGGAACAGCGCGCCGAGGCGGAGAAGAAATCCGGCGAGGCGGAGCGTAAGGGACGCAAGGTTCCGACGCTCAAGAAGAAGGGCGAGAAGTAGCTATTTCCGGGCGAGGGCGTTGCGCGTGGCGAGCAGCGTCTTCTCGAGCGATTCGCGGGGCAGGGATTTGATGATGGGCGCGATCAGGTTGCCGAGCAGGAACGGCACGCCGCGCGAGAGCGAGATGGTTTCGCATTCGACCCAGACGCCGCCGTCGCGCTCCTCGAAGCGCCAATAGGCGTAGAGCCGCCACATGAAGCCGTGGTCGTCGCCGACGGGCAGTTCGCGGCCGCCATCCTCCACTTCGGCGATTTTGGTGGAATAGGAGCGGCTGAAGGCGCGCTGGGCGTCGAACTTGCGGTAGATGACGTCGTACTCGGTGTTCAGCAGGACGGTGAGGATCTTCTTTTTGCGCAGCTTGAGAAAGACCTTGTAGTCGTCGCCCTGGTGGGCGATGACGCGCGAATCGATGACTTCGGGCTGGAAGAGATTCTTGTGATTGTCGTAGTTGCGGAGGAGCGCGAGGGTGGCCTCAAGCTTCGCGCCGGGGATGAAGGTGGCGCCGGACCAATCGTGGATGATGCCGCCTTTGACGTCGGTGAGGCCTTTGCCGCCGTGGGGCTCGACGTAGACGCCGTCGCGCCCGACGGCCGCCGGGCAACTGGTGCGCGCCGGGCACCAAGTGGCGCCGATGTTGCGCATCTGCGCCTCGCGCTGCTTCACATAGGCGTCGAAGGCGGCGATGGTGGCGGGTTGCAGGCGGGTGGTAGCCACGTCGTACGCGGCCGCCATTTGGGCCATCACCAGCCCGAGAATCAGGCGTCCAACCATTTCTATCTCCGAGCGTAGCAAAATGAAGTCATGATCCGGCGCTTATTATTCGGTGCCCTCGGGTTGGCTGCGCTGGCCCCGGGGCAGGAAAGCAAGAAGCTTTCCAATGAAGAGCTGAAAGAGATGTTGAAGCAGGACGTCTTCCTGTTGGACGTACGGGAGCCCAAAGAGATCGAGGAATTCGGCACTCTGAAGGGCTACACCAACATCCCGATGGGCCAACTCGAGGCCCGTATGAAGGAGCTGCCCAAGAACAAGCGCATCCTGGTTGCTTGAAACAGCGGAGGACGAGCCGCGCGTGCCGCGGACACACTCACCAAGGCTGGTTATCAAGTGGCGGGGGCTTGTGGGCTGAAAGGCTTTCAGGACAAGGATCATCCGCTGATCCGCCCAAAAGCAACCGACCAGAAGAAGTAAGCCAAACCCGGGCGGCCCCCACGGAACCAAACGTGGGGGCCGCTCGTCTTTAGAATAGTAAAAGCATGCTCTCGCGACCTTTCCTCCGCGGGCGACTGGTGTGTCTTGCGGCACTCACGGTTGCTCTCGCCTCTGGCCAGGACCTGGCCGACATTCAAAAGCGCGTTACCGAATTCGATCTTCCCAACGGGCTTCACTTCATCGTTTATGAACGCCACGGGGCTCCCGTGGCCAGCTTTGTCACCCACGTGAACGCGGGCGCCGTCGATGATCCGCAAGGCGCCAAGGGCATTGCCCACATGTTCGAACACATGGCGTTCAAGGGCACCGATGGCATCGGCAGCAAGAACTACGCCCAGGAAAAACTGGCGCTCGACGCCGTGGAAAAGGCCTTCGATGCCGTGGCCGCCGAGAAGGCCAAAGGCAAAGCCGCCGACAAGGCCAAGCTCGAGGGGCTGGAAAAAAGCCTGAAGGACGCCATCGAGAAGGCCAACAACCTGGTGGAATCGGAAGTGTTCACGCGCGTGCTGCAGGAACAGGGCGCGGTGGGGTTGAACGCCGGCACGTCGATGGACAGCACGGTGTACTTCATGAGCATGCCGGCCAACCGGATGGAGCTGTGGATGCTGATGGAATCGTCGCGCTTCAAGACGCCGGTGTATCGCGAGTTCTACAAGGAGCGCGATGTCGTCCGCGAGGAGTATCGCCTGCGCATCGAGAGCGACCCGGTGGGCAAGCTGATCAACACGATGCTGAGCACGGCGTTCGTGGCGCACCCTTATCGCATTGGTCCGGCGGGCTTGCCGGATGACATCGAGACGTTCCGCGTGGGCGATGCGCGCGAGTTCCGGAAGAAGTACTACACGCCGTCGAACATGACGATTTCGATTGCGGGCGATGTGGATCCGAAGGAAGTGCGGCGCCTGGCGGAGCGTTACTTCGGTCCGCTGCCGGCGGGCCCGAAGGCTCCGACGATCCGCATGAATGAACCGCCGCAGGAAGGCGAGAAGCGGAGCGCGGTGGAGACGCCGTCGCAGCCGATCGTGCTGATTGGCTACAAGCGTCCGGCGCAGGATCACCCTGACGATCCGGTGTTCGATGTGATCAGCGGGCTGCTGTCGCAGGGCCGCACGAGCATGTTCTATCGCGAGCTGGTGCTCGATAAGAAGCTGGTGCTGCAGGCGGATACGGGTCCGAATTTCCCGGGTCAGAAGTATCCGAATCTGTTCATCGTGATCGGCGTGCCGAACCAAGGCAAGACGATCGAGGAGACGGAGAAGGCGCTCGTTGAGCTGATGGACCGGCTGAAGACGACGAAGCCCGATGAAGTGGCGCTGAAGCGCATCAAGACGTCGGTGCGCGCGGGGATTATCCGGCAACTGGATTCGAACCTGGGCATGGCGCAGAACCTGGCGAGCTTCCATGTGAACTACGGGAGCTGGAAGAAGCTGTTCCAGGCTATTGATGAGATCGGCAAGGTGACGGCCGAGGATGTGCAGCGCGTGGCCAAGCAGTATTTCGTGCCGAAGGGCCGGACGGTGACCTACACGGTGGCGCCAGCGGCGGGTGAAACGAAGAAGGGCGAGGAGTAACTGACCGATGAAGAAGACGATGATTTCCTCGCTGCTGTGCGCGGCCGCGCTGCTGGCTCAGCCGGCGGCGGTGACCTACAAGACGCTGAAGTATCCGGCGCTGCGCGAAGTGCCGGCGCCGAAGGTGGAGACCGTCACCCTTTCCAACGGGATGAAGGTGTTCCTGCTCGAGGATCACGAGTTGCCGCTGGTGAGCGGTACGGCGCTGGTCCGCACGGGCAACCTGTTCGACCCGAAGGACAAGATCGGCCTGGCGGGGATTACCGGCTCGTTGATTCGTTCCGGCGGGACGAAGGCGAAGACGGCGGAGCAGATCGACGAGCAGCTCGAAAATATCGCCGCGCGCGTGGAAAGCGGCATTGGCGAGACGAGCGGCTCGGTGTCGTTCAGTTCGCTGAGCGAGAATCTGGACACCGTGCTGGCCGTGTTCAAGGACGTGCTGACGAATCCGGAGTTTCGCCAGAACAAGCTCGACCTGTTGAAGACGCAGACGCGGAGCGGCATTTCGCGGCGCAATGATGATGCCGATCCGATTGCGGATCGCGAGTTCGCTTCATTGATCTACGGCAAGGACAACTCTTATGGCTGGGAGATGGAGTATGTGCACGTGGACGCTATTCAGCGCGCCGATGTGCAGGCGTTCTACCAGCGCTACTTCTTCCCGGCGAACACGATTCTGTCGATCTACGGCGACTTCAAGGCCGATGAAATGAAGGCGAAGCTCGAGGCGCTGCTGGCCGATTGGAAGCCGTCGCAGCCGGCGGTGCCGCCGTTCCCGGCGGTGAGCGCCAAGGCGGCGGCCGGTGTGCATATCGCAAAGAAGGAAGATGTGACGCAGACCTTCTTCAAGGTGGGTCACCTGGGTGGCAAGCTGAACGACAAGGACTATCCGGCGCTGAACGTGATGGCGAACATTCTGGGCGAGCCGGGCGGGTTCTCGTCGCGCCTGGTGCAATCGGTGCGCGTGAAGAATGGCTTGGCTTACAGCATCAACTCGACGTGGGGTGCGAACTTCAATCATCCGGGCTTGTTTTCGATTGAAGGCTCCACGAAGGTGGAGTCGACCGCGAAGACGCTGCAGTTGATCCAGGAGGAGGTTTCGAAGATCCGCAATCTCGAGGTGACCGATGCGGAGTTGGCCACCGCGAAGAGCGTGATTCTGAATAGCTTCGTGTTTACCGTGGACCGGCCGTCGAAGACGTTGAACCGGATGGTGACCTACGAATACCAGGGCTACCCGAAGGACTTTCTGGCGCAATACCAGAAGGCGATTGCCGGCGTGACGAAGGCCGACATCAAGCGCGTGGCGCATGACTACTTGAAGCCGGAGAACTTCACTTACGTGCTGGTGGGGAACCCGGAGAAGTTCGATGACAAGTCGATGAAGTCGCTGGGCCTGCCGGTGAAGGAGGTCGATTTGACGATCCCGGAGCCGAAGAAGGAGAAGGCGGCGGCGACGGGTGAATCGATGGCCAAGGGCCGCGCGCTGCTGAATCGCGTGGTGGCGGCGGTGGGTGGCCTCGAGAAGCTGAACGCGGTGAAAGATTACACGCAGACGGCGAGCGCGAATGTGGGTCCGATGAAGGTGGAGCAGAAGAATCAGTTGATTCTGCCGTCGACCTTCCGGCAGGAGAATACGCTGCCGTTTGGCAAGGTGGTGAGCTTCTTCGATGGCAAGACGGGCTGGGTGAAGGCGCCGCAGGGCGAGATGCCGGTGTCGGGGCCGCTGCTGGCGCAGTTGAAGCAGCAGATGTTCACCGAGTACGTCGGTCTGCTGAAGAGCAATCAAACCGAGGGCCGCACGGTGAATCTGGCGTCGGCGGGCGTGATCGAGGTGAGCGAGGGCGGGATGGCCGCCAAGCTGATGGTGGATGAGGCAAGTGGGTTGCTGAAGGGGCTCGCGATGGACACCAACGGTCCGCAGGGACCGGTGCTGACGGAGTACAAGTTCTCCGATTACAAAGACGTGGCCGGAGTGAAGATGCCGCACAAGATCGAGATCTCGCAGGGAGGCGTGAAGGCCACCGAGGTGACGATTGGCGCTTCGACGGTGAACGATGGACTGAAGGCCGAGGACCTGGCGAAAAAGCCATGAACCGCCGAGTGTTTCTGGGCGCCCCCGCGATTCTATTGCGGGGGCAATCGCGGATTGAGAAGAAGGGTCGCGAGGTGGTGGACGCCGCGCTCGCGACGCTGGGCGGCGAGACGTTCCTCTCGATGAAGGATCGCCGCGAGACGGGGCGCGCCTACTCTTTCTACAACACGCGCATGTCGGGCTTTGCGCGGGCGAAGATCACGACGCGGTACTTGATGGCGCCGAAGGCCGGTGATCTCAACCAGCGCGAACGGCAGAGCTACGGGCGCAAGGAGAAGGACATCGACGTGGCGTACACGCTGTACCTCGAGACGGGGAAGGCGTGGGACGTGACGTACCGCGGGGCGAAGGAGATGGAAGCCGATCTCTACGCGCGCTACAAGGAATCGACGATGCACAACGTGCTCTATCTGCTGCGCATGCGGCTGAAGGAGCCGGGGCTGATCATCGAGCACCGGGGCACGGATGTGGTGGACTACCAGCCGGTGGAGATCGTCGATTTCACGGATTCGGAGAATCGCGTGATCACGGTGAACTTCCACCAATCCACCAAGCTGCCGGTGAAGCAGAAGTGGATGCGGCGCAATGCGGCCAAGGTGCAGGACGAGGAGATCACGATCTTTGACAAGTTCCGCGATGTGGGCGGCATGAAGTGGCCGTTCGTGATCCAGCGGCAGCGCAATGGCGATAAGCAGTTCGAGATGTTTTCCGAGAAGGTGGAGATCAACGTCGGGCTGACCGATGAGTGGTTTTCCTTGCCGGCGAACGTCGAGATGTTGTGACGCGGGCGGATAAGTACCGGCGTTTCGTTTCGCTGCATGAGCGGCCGGGCGCGTTCGTGATTCCGAATCCTTGGGATGCGGGGTCGGCGCGGATTTTGGCGGGGCTGGGCTTCGAGGCGTTGGCGACGACGAGCGCCGGGCTGGCCTTTGCGCTGGGCGCGCGGGATTCGTCGGGCGGCTTGTCGCGGGAGACGGTGCTCGGGAATGCGGCGGCGATTGCTGGGGCGGTGGATTTGCCGGTGTCGGCGGATCTGGAGGATGGTTTCGGGGCCTGCGCGGATACGATCCGGCTGGCGGCGGCCGCGGGGCTGGTGGGCGGCTCGATCGAGGATGCCACCGGCGACGCGCGCTCGCCGATCTATGAGTTTTCGGCTGCGGTGGAGCGCGTGGCGGCGGCGGCGGAAGCGGCGCGGGGGTGCGGCTTCGTGCTGACGGCGCGTGCGGAGAACTTCCTTTGGGGCCGTCCGGATTTGGACGATACCGTCCGGCGGTTACAGGCTTTCGCGTTGGCGGGCGCCGACGTTCTCTATGCGCCGGGCTTGCCGGATTTGGCGGCCATTCGTACCGTTTGCGCGGCGGTGGACAAGCCGGTGAATGTGGTGATGGGGCTGCGCGGAGCCCGCTTCAGCGTGGCGGAATTGGCGGAGGCCGGGGTGAAGCGGATCAGCGTGGGCGGATCGCTGGCGCGCTCCGCGCTGGGTGAATTCGTGCGCGCCGCCACGGAGGTGGCGGAGCAGGGAACCTTCGAATACGCCGCGCGAGCGCTGGCGCACGTGGACGCGCGGCGGCTTACTTGCCCAGAAAACGAGCGATGAAGTTCGTGTCGAACTTCGCCTGCTGGAAGTCTTCGTTCGCGAGCAGGCGGCGGTGCAGCGGAATGATGGTGTGGATGCCTTCGATGACGAACATGTCGAGGGCGCGGCTCATGCGCTGGATGGCTTCCTGCCGATCCTTGCCGTGGACGATGAGCTTGGCGACGAGCGAATCATAGTAAGGCGGAATGACGCCGTCGGTGTAAGCGGCGGTGTCGACGCGGACGCCGATGCCGCCGGGCAGGTTCAAGCCAGTGATGCGGCCGGGTGAGGGCGCGAAGGTCTCCGGATGCTCCGCATTGATGCGGCATTCGATGGCGTGGCCGTTGATGGGGATCTCGGCGGGCAGAATGTCGGCGAGCTTTTCGCCCGCGGCAACGCGGATCTGCGCCTTGACGAGGTCGACGCCGGTGACCATTTCGGTGACCGGGTGCTCCACCTGGATGCGGGCGTTCACTTCGATGAAGTAGAGGTTGCCCTGTTCGTCCATCAGGAACTCGACGGTGCCGGCGTTGGTGTAGCCGATGGCGGAGAGGGCGGCTTCGAGCTTGGCGGCGGTCTTCTTCCGGAGCTCGGCGGGCATGACGGGCGAAGGCGCCTCTTCGATGATCTTCTGGTGGCGGCGCTGGAGGGAGCACTCGCGCTCGCCGAGCACGCGGACGTTGCCGTGCTCGTCGGCGATGACCTGGAATTCGATGTGGCGGGGCGCGCCGATGTACTTCTCGATGTAGACGTCGGGCACGGCGAAGGCGGCGCCGGCCTCGGTCTGCGCCTGGGCCAGGAGGCCCGGGAGCTCGTCGGCGCTCTTGACGACGCGCATGCCGCGTCCGCCGCCGCCAGCCGAAGCTTTGATGATGACGGGGTAGCCGATCTTGCCGGCCACTTCGAGGGCCTCTTCCTCGGAGCCGACGATGCCGTCGGAGCCGGGCAAGATCGGCACGCCGTGGGCCTTCATGGCGGCGCGGGCCTGCTGCTTGAGCCCCATGGTGCGGGTGACTTCGGGCGGCGGGCCAATGAATTTGATGCCGGACAACTGGCAGACCTCGGCGAAATCGGCGTTCTCGCTCAAGAAACCGTAGCCGGGGTGGATGGCCTGCACGTTGGTGATTTCGGCGGCGGAGATGACGCTGGGGATGTCGAGATAGCTGCGCGCGCTTTTGGCGGGGCCGATGCAGACGGCTTCGTCGGCGAAGCGGACATGGAGCGAATTGCGGTCGGCCTCGGAGTAGACGGCGACGGTCTTGATGCCGAGGTCCTTGCAGGCGCAGATGACGCGCAGGGCGATTTCGCCGCGGTTGGCGATGAGGATCTTGCGGAACATCTACTTGTTGGGCTCGAGGGCGTAGAGCGCTTGGCCGTACTCGACGGGCTGGCCGTTTTCGACGAGCTTGCTGACGATGGTGCCGGAGAAATCGGACTCGATCTCGTTCATCAGCTTCATGGATTCGATGATGCAGAGCACTTTGCCCTTGGAGACGCTGTCGCCCACCTTGACGAAGGCGGCGGCGCCGGGCGAGGGCGATTCGTAGAAGGTGCCGACGATGGGCGAAGTGACCATCAGGAGGTCGGCTTTGGCGGTGGGCGCCGGGGCTGGCGGGGGTGCCGCTTCGGGCGTGGCCATGGGAGCGGCGGTGGGCACGAAGGCCGGCGCGGCCGCGTAGCCGGGATGGGGGGCGGGCGCGGCGAACTCGTAACCGGGCGCTCCGCCCAAGCGAATGCGCACGCGATTGTCGCCACGCTGCACCTCGAGCTCCGCCACTCGCGACTCCTGCGCCAGGCGGATCAACTGCAAAATCTCGTCGTTGTTCATTGGATGAATGATGAAGTCAGAAAACTAGCTAATGGCCGTCCAGGCCTTGGTTGTCGGGGTCAGCACTTCATGCCCCGTTTCGGTGACCAGCACCGTATCCTCGATGCGGATCCCGAATTCGCCCTCGATGTAGACACCGGGCTCGATGGTGACCACCATGCCCGGCTCAAATACGCCGGCTTCCGTGCGGGCCAAGCGCGGGGCCTCATGCACTTCCAAGCCGAGTCCATGTCCGAGAGAGTGAATGAACTTTTTGTCGAGCCCGGAGGGCCGCAGCACGCGCCGGGCGGTGACATCCGCTTCGGCCAGCCGGACACCGGGCCGGACCTTCTCGAGCGCCGCGAGTTGGGCTTCCAGCAAAGTGGAGTAAGCCTGCCGCTGCGCCTGAGGAACGCGTCCGACGGCGACGGTGCGAGTCATGTCGCTCGTGTAGCCGTCTTGGGTCGCGCCCATGTCTATCAATAGTAACTGATTCTTCAGGATCGCGGCGCGCCCAGGCCGGGCGTGGGGCAGCGCGGCGCGCGGTCCGGAGGCCACAATCGTTTCAAAACAAACGCCTTCGGCGCCGTGGCGGCGCATCTGGTAGTCGATTTCAGCAGCCAGGTCGTTCTCGGTCATGCCGGGCTTGAATTGGGCCAGGGCGGAATCGAAGGCGCGGGAGTTGGTGAGAACGGAGGCGCGGATGCGGGCGATCTCGGCCGGCGATTTGATGAGGCGCTGGGCTTCGACGGCGCCGGCGGCATCGATGAGCTCGACACCGAGGGGGAGTTCCCGGCGGAGGGCTTCGTGGGCCTTGTAGGAGACCTGGCCGGTATCGAGCCCAATGCGGCGGCGCTTGCCGCGGCCGATGGCGTCGAGCAGCGCCTGCTGCATCTTGGGCCCTTTTACGATGCGGACGCGGCAGGTGGTCTCCTGGCGGGCCTGCACGGTGTAGCGAGGGTCGGTGATGAGGAGGCCATGGGAGTCGGCGAGGAGGAGCCAGCCGTTGGAGCCGGTGAAGCCGGTGAGATAACGGACGTTGGCGCGGTTGGTGATGAGGAGGGCGTCGATCTTCAGGGCGTCGAAGCGCGCGAGGAGATGGAGGCGCCGTTGCTGGTGTTCGTCGGTAACTCTCGCCAAATCATCAGTTTAACATGATGAGTGGCTCAAATGAAGCTATAAGCGCTGACCTGGGCGTCACATGAAGCAGGCTGGGTTGACGTGATAGAGTTTGGCCAGCTTGTGCGCGGCGTCCTTGCTGATGGGGCGATGGCCCGCGAGGATCTGGCTAACGTAAGATCGGCTGCCGAAGATGGGCACTAAGTCGACTTGCCGGGTGCCGTGCTCTTCCATCATGAACTTCAGATTGCCGACGGCGGAGTGTTCCGGGTCGGGCTCGATCTCGTCCTCGTACTGCATGACCAGCGCCGTGATGGTCTCGATGAGACGTTCCATGGCGGGTGGGTGCCGGGTCTCGTTGGCGGCGAGGCTCTCGAGCAAGGCCGTCAGCTTGGCCAACTCGCGGCGATTGCGGGGCATGGCGGGCTGGTACTGAACGAGCAAATCAGCGTACGTACGACTGGAAATCATGTTCTCCACACCCCTTTCTCGTATTCGCCGTGGCGCAACAAGGCCTTGAAGTAGAGAGCCCGCCTTTGGAACGACACGCCGCAAATCAAACGGTACGAACCCAAGTTGAATACGAGTTTGTCGCCCACCAGATCCGCCGATCGGAAGACTTGCTGTATCTCGACAAGATTTGCGAAGTCATTCCGGACCGCGAAGCCATACCAGCGGACCACCTTTTCGACCAACTCCGGATTCCTGGTGTCCCGCGCAGCGCGAAACAGATTCGCCTTGCTGATCACGTTCACGTGCCCCTAGTTTAGCATTAGCTAAACGGGCAGTGAAAGGCGAGCCTCGGCGCCGGGGCCGTCCGGGCGGTTGGCGAGGCGGAGCATGCCGCCGTGCGCTTCGACGATCTGGCGGCTGAGGACGAGGCCGATGCCCGAGCCGCCTTGCTTGGTGGTGAAGAAGGGCACGAAGAGGTTGGCGGGATTGGCGATGCCGGGGCCGCGGTCGGCGACCCAGAGCTCGAGCATGGGCATGGGCTTCGAGGCGGCGTCGAGCGCCCAGCCGATTTCGACCTCGCGGCCGCCGCCGTCCATGGAGGACGCTTCAACGGCGTTGCGGATCAGGTTGATGAGGACTTGCTCGAGCTGGTCGGCGTCGGCGCGGATGGTGACGGCGGGACCTTCGCGCACGGTGCAGGCGAGGCGCGTTTCGAGGGCGACGATGCGCTTGACGAGCGGGGCGACCTGTACCGGCATGAGAGTCGGCTTGGGGAGCTTGGCCAGGCGGGCGTAGGCACCGAGGAAGCGAGACAGAGATTCTGAGCGGGAGCTGATGATCTCGAGGCCGTGGACCATGTCCTCGCGCCATTCGCTGTCGAGCGGGTCGCGCTTGACCATGGTGGAGAGGCTGCCGGCGATGGACTTGATGGGCGTCAGCGAGTTGTTCATCTCGTGGCCGAGCACGCGGACGAGGCGCTGCCAAGCTTGGAGTTCCTCTTCGCGGAGCATCTTGGTGAGGTCGGAGATGACGAGCAAGCCCCTTCGGCGTCTCTGATTGGCGCAGTCTCGCTGAGTGTTCGATAAACTTGGTAGTTCTTTCTGACCACCGCATGGAGGAACGCTCGCGTGAAGATCCACCCCTACATTTTTGCAGGCCTTGGCTCCAAGTTCTGGACGACCTATCGCATCGATCGCGACAGCGCCTGCGTGGAAGGGTGGTTCCGCCGCCCGGAAACGATTCTGTTGAAGAATGCTGCCATCAAGGGTGCGCAGCCCATCAAGGCGAAGCTGGGTCTAGGGCAGATCGAGATCGTCAGCGAGGCAGGGACCAAACAGATCTGGGAGAACGTTCCGAATGCCGGGGCGGTGTACGATGCGCTGGTTCGGGTATCGAAGGGATTGCCGTTGGAAGAGCCGGCTGGAAGCGGAACTGGCGACAAGGACGACAACCGTCGGAGCGCTCCAACGCCAGCCGTGAAGGTGCGGTTCCTTGATCCTAGTGAGCTCGGCCAACACAAGGTGTTCTTTTCAAGCCTGAACGAATCTTGTCCGGTCTTCAAGTCGGTCGCTGCGGCGGCAGGCGAGAAGTGGACGGTGGTCGCCAAATGGGACGCGAGCCATTTGGTTCCCAAACGCGGTGATGGGCAAGGCGTCAACAATCCTCAGCGTATCGCTTGGTCGCCGACGGGGGATGCGGTATTCACTACCTGCGACGCTTGGAGCATGAAAAGTTGGACTCCCACTGGCAGCCTGATCGGGGCCGAAGGCAGCGACACGGACTATGGGGAGGCCAAACGCTTCTTTGTTTCGCCCGATGGTCTCTACGTGTTTTGTGAATCCCGCTCCTCACTACACTACTACTGGTCTGTTCATACACGAGAGGCGCGGCTCGTCGGGCGCCAGACGCGCGATGGGCTTTGTCTGTTGAACCACTTTGGGGGCGATTGCCCGGACAGACCAATTCATGCCTTTTCGCCGTGGCGCCCTGGGAGCGATCAGCTTGCGCTGGTGGTCGGGTTCAATCGATTAAAGGTCATCAGTGTCAAATCTCTGGCCGGTCTCGATGTCGACAAGATAATCAAGGACTCGCTTGCGGGAAGTGCTGGTGTCATTGAGCTCTACATCGACGAGTTGGGCGCGCGAGATCTACACATCATGAGTTTTCAGTGGCACCCATCCGGTGAATACGTGGCTTTGACAACTGGAATCTTGATGGAGCAAGGCGCTAGGCGAGTCCACATTGTCCACCTGAGGACCGGAGGGATCATCCAGACGATTCCGGCCACATGCCAGAGTTTGGGTTGGAGCCCGAGTGGGGACCGTCTTCTCCTTAAGATCACGGGTGACGACGGCGCCGTTGTCCCTGCGGTCTGGAACGGCCGGTCTTGGACGCTCGAGCGCGACTCAGTCGAGCATTGTTTCGGGGAAGCCTGGGCGCGCAGACTGATTTACGAGAACTCTGGCAGCCGCGGGTTCATTAGCATCGATGGAGAGCGTTCGCTTGAGCCGGGCATGCATCGTGTGGTTTGGAAGTCTCACGAGTATCAGGTTGAACCAATCGGCACGCTGCCCTATCACTTTGCGGACGTGGCTTGGCATCCAAAGGACCCCAACTGCTTTGCATCCGTGTGCGGCAACGAAGCGTTGATCTGGCGGCTTCAGGCGTAAAGGAACCCATCGCGGCGCTCCCCGACGATGGTCGGGAGAGCGTGGAGAGGTCGGCTGCGTGCTTTGAAGTGGTTGCCATTCAGGGCTGGGGACGGGCCCGTGCAACCCTTTGCGTTCATGGGTTGGATGTGGCTCTGCGGGACTCTTCAAGCGGCGGTGGTGATCTCAACCTCGCCAGCCAGGCTGGACGGCACGGGGATAGGATCGCCAAACTGGCGCAACGTCTCGAGATGCCCCACGATCGCTTCGCGGATGTTGAGCTTGGTCTCCTCACGGGTCCGGGCGGTGGTCATGCAACCCGGAAGATCCGGCCCGTAGGCGGCCCCAGTTGGCTGGCGCCTGCTCGAAGATCACTGCGTACTTGACGTTCATTTCTTCTCCTCCGATCCAGCCGACTCGAGGTTCGCCTTTAGCGTTCCGACCAGGATGTCGTCGCCGGGACTGCCGGGTACCGTGACGATATGGTTCAGAGCCAGCGCGAAGCCCTCTCTTCCCAGGCTCACACCGGCAGTGAAAGGCGAGCCTCGGCGCCGGGGCCGTCCGGGCGGTTGGCGAGGCGGAGCATGCCGCCGTGCGCTTCGACGATCTGGCGGCTGAGGACGAGGCCGATGCCGGAGCCGCCTTGTTTGGTGGTGAAGAAGGGCACGAAGAGGTTGGCGGGATTGGCGATGCCGGGGCCGCGGTCGGCGACCCAGAGCTCGAGCATGGGCATGGGCTTCGAGGCGGCGTCGAGCGCCCAGCCGATTTCGACCTCGCGGCCGCCGCCGTCCATGGAGGACGCTTCAACGGCGTTGCGGATCAGGTTGATGAGGACTTGCTCGAGCTGGTCGGCGTCGGCGCGGATGGTGACGGCGGGACCTTCGCGCACGGTGCAGGCGAGGCGCGTTTCGAGGGCGACGATGCGCTTGACGAGCGGGGCGACTTGCACCGGCATGAGAGTTGGCTTGGGGAGCTTGGCCAGGCGCGCGTAGGCGCCGAGGAAGCGAGACAGAGACTCTGAGCGGGAGCTGATGATCTCGAGGCCGTGGACCATGTCC
Source organism: Ottelia alismoides (assembly GCA_037367405.1). Lineage (NCBI taxonomy): Eukaryota > Viridiplantae > Streptophyta > Magnoliopsida > Alismatales > Hydrocharitaceae > Ottelia > Ottelia alismoides. The sequence goes on along the minus strand of JAZKJV010011333.1, from coordinate 65,232 downwards.
TCGCGCCATTCGCTGTCGAGCGGGTCGCGCTTGACCATCGTCGAGAGGCTGCCCGCGATGGATTTGATGGGCGTGAGCGAGTTGTTCATCTCATGGCCGAGGACGCGGACGAGGCGCTGCCAGGCTTGGAGTTCCTCTTCGCGGAGCATCTTGGTGAGGTCGGAGATGACGAGCAATTGATGGGGCAAGCCGCCTTCGCGGAAGGTGCCGCGGTGGACGCCCCAGCGGCCGGAGCCGCCGGGGAAGGTCTTCTGGGTGGTTTCGGCGGAGGCGGCGAGGCAATCTTCGAGGGCGAGTTCGGCGGCGGTGAGGTTCATGACGCGCTCGGCGGGTTGGGCGAGCAGGCGCTCGCCGGCGCGGTTGATGAGGCGGAGGCGTTGTTCGGAATCGAAGGCGAAGACGGCGACGTCGATTTCCTCCATCACCTTGCGCAGGAGAGTGGTGGCTTCGAGAGCGCCGAGGCGCTGGGCGCGCAGGGTGGTAGCCATGGCGTTCACCTGCTGCATGACGTCGCCGAGGGCGTCCTCGTCGCGCGTGTGGCGGGCGCGGATGGAGTAATCGCCTTCGCGCATGGCTTCGAGCAGATTGGCGAGCGTGCGCAGCGGGCTGGCGACGCGTTCGCGCACGGCGGCGGCGCAGCCGAGCCAGACCCCGATGACGACGACGCCGAGGGTCCACTGGACTTTGGGCGAATAGTCGCCGGTGGTGAGGATGACCATGATGGCGATAACCGCCGGCAATCCGGCGGCCAGGGAGAGCAACTGAATGCGGCGTTCGTGGGTCACGCGAAGGCTCTTAGAGCCCGTAGCGCTGCAAGCGGCGGTACAGGGCGCTGCGGCTCAGGCCCAAGGCATTGGCGGCCTGGCTCACGTTGCCATGATAACGGTCGAGCGCCTTACGGATGAGGTGGGCTTCCACTTCCTCGAGGCTCATCTCTTCGAGGCGTGGCGAGCCGGTGGGGCCGGTGCGCAGAGCGAGATCGGGCAGGCGGATGACCGAATCCTGGGCGAGCAGGACCGCGCGCTCGATGACGTGGTTGAGCTCGCGGACGTTGCCTTGCCAGCGGTTTTCGAGCAGGGCGTTGAGGCAGGGCTGATCGAAGCCGGTGATGGGCTTGCGGTAGCGCTGGGCGTGGATTTTCAGGAAGTGGGTGGCGAGCGGCGGGATGTCCTCGCGGCGCTCGCGCAGCGGGGGCAGGCGGATTTCGATGGTGTTCAGCCGGAAGAGCAGATCTTCGCGGAAGCGATTGGCGGTGACTTCGGCTTGGAGATCGGCGTTGGTGGCGGAGATGACGCGGGCGTCGACCTTGACGGTGCGCGAGGAGCCGACGCGCTCCATTTCGCCGGTTTCGAGCACGCGCAGGAGCTTGGCCTGCAGGCCCATGGGCACGTTGGCGATTTCGTCGAGGAAGAGCGTGCCGCCGTCGGCGAGCTCGAAGCGGCCCACGCGGTCGGCCTTGGCGTCGGTGTAGGCGCCCTTGACGTGGCCGAAGAGCTCGCTTTCGAAGACGCCTTCGGCGAGGCCGCCGGCGTTGACGGTGACCATCGGCTTGGCGTTGCGGTTCGATTGGGCGTAGAGCGTCTTGGCGACGACTTCCTTGCCGGTGCCGGGCTCGCCGGTGATGAGCACGTTGGCATCGGACGGGCCGACGCGGGAGATGAGGTCGAGCACGGGGCGCATGGAGGGCGCGCCGGCGATCATGATGGGGCCGTCGGTGCGGAGAAGCTTGTTTTCGGCTTCGAGGCGGGCGCCTCGGCGCAGGGCCGCGCCGAGGTCGACCTGGGTGCGGACAATGGTGAGCAGGCGGGCGTTTTCCCAGGGCTTGGTGATGAAGTCGCGGGCGCCGCGGCGGACGGCCTCGACGGCGAGCTCGACGCTGCCCCAGGCCGTCATGACGACGACGGGGAGCGAGGGATCGATGGTGGCGATGCGCGTGAGGAGATCGAGGCCTTCCTGGCCGGAGGTGGTGTCGCGCGTGTAGTTCAAGTCCATGAGGACGAGGTCGAACTCGCGGGTCTCGAGGGCGTTGACGATTTCCTGCGGCGAGGTGGCCTGCTCGATGGCGTAGCCTTCGCCTTTCAAGAGGAGCTTGAGGGCGAGCAGGACGTCAACCTGGTCGTCGGCGATGAGGATGCGGGGCAGGGAAGCGGACCGGGGATTGATCACTGTTGGGGCGCTCCGCTGTCCTTGATCCAGCCATCTTCGATCTGGATGACGCGATTGCCGAAGGTGGCGTTTACCTCGGAGTGGGTGACCTGGATGATGGTGGTGCCCGCGTCGTTGAGCTTCTTGAACATTTCCATGATTTCGCGGCCTTGGGAAGAGTGGAGATTGCCGGTGGGCTCGTCGGCGAGGATGACTTTGGGATTGGCGACCATGGCGCGGGCGATGCCGACCAGCTGCTGCTGTCCGCCGGAGAGCTGGTTGGGGAACAGATCCTTCTTGCCGACGATGTTGAAGCGGTCGAGGGCGTCGGCGACGATGGCTTCGCGGTCGGCCTTCTTGATGTTGCGGTAGGAGAGCGGGATCTCGAGGTTCTCGTAGACGGTGAGATTGTCGAGCAGATGGTAGCTCTGGAAGACGAAGCCGAAGTACTTCTTGTAGAGCTCCATCCGGTCGTTGCGTTTCATGGCGTGGACCGGGTGGTCGAGGAGGAAGTACTCGCCGGTCCAGGCGGTGTCGTGCATGCCGAGCAGGTGGAGCAGCGTCGACTTGCCGGCGCCGGAGGGCCCATGATCGAGATGAACTCGCCCTCGCGGATTTCGAGGTTGACGCGCCGGAGGACGTAGGTGCGCGTGGGGCCGTGTTGGAAGAACTTTTCGATGTTGCGAAGGGAGATCATCGCTCGTTGGCATGGTAGCAGTTAGAGGGCCACTATTTTGGCCTTGTCTTTCAGGGCCAAGCACTTGCGGTGTGTTCGAAAATGGGACGAGGGTGGCCGGAAACGTCGATGGTAGAATGAATGGTATGACGGTTACCATGGATTCTGCCGGGCGGATTGTCATTCCGAAGCAGCTTCGGGATGAACTGGCGTTGCGGCCGGGCGAGGCGCTCGAGATCCGCAATGCCGGGGGCAAGATCGAGATCGAGCCGCAGTACGAGGAGGGTGAAGTGGTGACGAATGAGCTGGGCTTCCCGGTGTTTCGTCGAAAGATGGGCGGCGAGACGAACGATCACGAATGAAGAGGTGCGGGCGCAGATCCGGGAGATGCGCGAGGCGCGTGGCAGGATTGGCGGGGTATGACTTGCTACGACAGCAACTGCCTGATGGCGGCGGTGGATGAGGAACACGAGTTAGTGTTCGGACGCAGATGGACATGGGGGCGCGGCTCGCCGCTGGCGAGCCGATTGTCCTGGTGGACTCATTCTTTGGTGGAGGCCTTCTCAAACCTCTCCGGTGGGAGAGCGCGGCTGTCCCGAAGATCTCCCGCCGTTGCCATTGAGCTGCTCGAGGGGCTGGTTGAGCACTTGCGGGCGCGACTGGCGGATCGCGACGCGAATGCATTTGAAGCCATGAAGCTGGTGCGCGCGGCGGGGCGATCCGGTGGCGCGATCTTTGATGCCAGCATTGCGCTCGCTGCCCGGCAGGCGGGCGCGACGACGCTGGTCACCTGGAATCTGGCGGATTTTCCTTACGCGATCGACGGCCTGCGGGTGGAAGAACCCGGACGATTCGTCGCTCCAGTGCCCAGCTAGAGGCGGATGAGCTCCACCGGATTCACCGGTGGGGGCAGCTTTGGGATCACGACCCGCACATCGGGCGCGGGCGGGGCCCAGGAAGGCGCGCTTCGGCAAGCGTAGGATGGGCTCGCCGAAGGACGCCAGCAGCATGATGACGACAATGAGCGCGAGCGCCCAGATTTCGGGGTCGTCACCGAAGGGACGGCGGCGCATTTAGTGCACCGCAGCCTTTCCGCTACCGTTGGCGGCGCTTTCCCTCGACGATGCGACCGTCGAACAGGTGGATGGTGCGCTCGGCGTAGTTGGCGTAGCGGGGGTCGTGGTGACGATGCAGATCGTCGCGCCGCCGCGATGGAGTTCGCGGAGCAGGTCCATGACGGCCTCGCCGTTGGCCGAATCCAGGTTGCCGGTGGGCTCGTCGGCGAGCAGGATGGAGGGTTCGCCGAGAGCGCGCGGGCGACGGCCACGCGTTGCTGCTGACCGCCGGAGAGCTGCGAGGGATAGTGCTTGACGCGGTGCGACATGCCGACGCGCTCGAGCGCCTCGTGCACGCGCTTCTTGCGCTCGGCCGAGCCCATGCCGCGATAGGTGAGCGGCAACTCGACGTTTTCGTAGACCGTGAGGTCGCCGATGAGGTTGAAGGCTTGGAAGATGAAGCCGATCTCGCGGTTGCGGATGCGGGCGCGCTCGCTCATTTTCAGGCTTTGGACCGCGCGCTCGTTCAACGTATAGGACCCGTCCGAGGGCGAATCGAGCAGGCCGAGAATGGCCAGCAGGGTCGACTTGCCGCAGCCAGACGGCCCGGCAATCGACACGTATTCGCCTCTCTTGATCTCCATGTGGATGCCGGCAAGGGCATGAGTCTCCACTTCATCGGTCATGAAGACCTTGGTGACTCCGTCGAGTTTGATCAGCGTCTGGCTCATGGTGGTGTTGGGTGTTTCTCTCTCTACGCGCGAAGGACGTCGTTTGTTCCTGCTATTTGACTCAGTTCAGCTTGATTCGGTTATGCGCATCCCAGTTGGACATGTCAGAAAGAATGACGCGGTCACCTTCCCGGAGGCCTTCGAGGATCTCGATCTGGTTCACGGAGCCGCGGCCGAACTTCACCTGGACCCGGTTGGCTTCCTTGCCGTCGGGGGTCATCTTGAACAGGGTGACGGTGGAATTGGGCTGGCCGAAGACGGGGCGGCCGACGTAAAGGACATTCTGGAGCTTCTCGAGCTCGACGGTGCCGTCGACGCTGAGGTCGGGGCGGGCGCCAGCGGGGAGTTCGCCCTCGAGCTTGACGTCGACGGTAACAGTGCCGTTGACGACGGCGGGGTCGATGCGCATGACGCGGCCGGGGATGATGCCGTTGCGTGTGTCGATCTGCGCCACCTGGCCGATGAGAATGTCTTTGGCCTGCGTTTCGGCGATCTTGAGCTCGGCCTTCAGCTTCCAGGGCTGGGCGACACGGGCGAGAATCGTGCCGGCGGGCACTCTCTGGCCGACCTCGACGGCGACGGTCTGGAGGACGCCGGCGACGCCGGCGCGGACCTTGAGCTGGGCCACCTGTTCGAGCTTGAGCTTGTAATCGGCCTTGCGCTTTTCGATTTCGACGCGCTGTGCTTCGAGCTGGGCGCTGATCATGTCGCCAATGTTGTCGAGGCGCTGCTTTTCGACGCCGTAGCGGTGTTCGGTCTCCTCGGCGGTGGCGCGGGCGAGCTTGACGTTGAGATCGGCGGCGAGGCCGGCCTGCTGGAGCTGGGCTTCGCGGTCGTATTTCAGGCGGGCCTGAGTGAACTCGGATTGCACCTGCGCGGCGCGGGCTTTTTGGTCGAGGCGCTGGCTTTCGAGGCGGGCCTTGAGGTCGAGGTAGGTGGCTTCGGCGGACTTGACGAGCCATTCGGCGCTGACGGCGGCGTTCTGGAGTTCGGGGTTGGAGAGCTCGAGGAGGACGGTACCGGGTTCGACCTTGACACCGGGCAGGAAGAACCGGCGCTCGACGCGGCCTTCCTGGGTGGCGGGGATCTGGACGATTTCCTCGGGCACCAGCGTACCGAGACCGCGGTGGTTGCGGAGCATTTCGCCGCGCTTGACGGTGTCGGGCCAGAGGGTGGCCATTTCGACGTTCGGGGCCGCGGGTTTCAGGCGAGACAAGCCCCACGTGATCAGCGGAATGGTGATCAGCAACACGGCCGCGATCGCGATCCGGCGGATCATCTTGCGGCGGGAGGCGCCTTCTCTTGGTTTATCCATATCGACCCTCTTCCCCAGGGGCATTTCGGGTGCCAGGGCGCAAGTGCCCTGTTTTCAATGCCGTTCTCCTCATGGTGACAGATGCCGGTGTTCGGATGTGGGACGCCTTGCCCGGCTCGGGGACAAGTGCCGTATTCTCGGGGAAGGATGCCGAAGTTCGAGCCGTTGGTTTTTGTCCGGCGCAAGCCGGAGGAGCAGGTGGCGCGCAGCCGGGCTTTTCGGGAAGAACTGGCTGGGCGGCGGAGCGTGCGCCACTTTTCGCCCGACCCGGTGCCCGTGGAAGCGCTGGAGAATGCGATTGCGACGGCGGCAAGCGCGCCCCCTGGCGCTCACCAGCAGCCTTGGCGCTTCGTCCTGGTGACGGACCGGGCGACGAAGCGGGAGATCCGGGAGGCGGCCGAAGCGGAGGAGCGGCAGAACTAGGAGCATCGGTTTCCGGACGAGTGGCTGGCGGCGCTCGAGCCCTTTGGGACGGACTGGCGGAAGGAGTTTCTGGAGTTGGCGCCCGCGCTGATCGTGGTGTTTGCGCAGGACTACGGATTGACGGCCGAGGGCGCGAAGGTGAAGCATTACTACGTGCAGGAATCGGTGGGGATCGCGTGTGGATTTCTGTTGGCGGCGCTGCATCAGGCGGGGTTCGCGACGCTGACGCACACGCCGAGCCCGATGGGATTCCTCCGGACAATTCTGGGCCGGCCGGTGAACGAGCGCCCGTACCTGTTGATCCCGGTGGGCTCTCCGGCGGAGGGCTGCCAAGTGCCGGAACTCGCGCGCAAGGCGTTGGACGAGGTTCTCGTGCGAATCGCCTAATCTCCGGCGGGGGACCTGCCGATATGGGTTCAGATACCCTGAAGAAACCTTGGAGGATCAGCTCTCCCCATGCTGATTATCGGCTTCGGCAATCCACGCCGTAAAGACGAAGCCATTGGCTATCAAGCCGCCGAACTGTTAGGCGGCATTGCCTGCTACCATCTGACGCCGGACCTGGCTCGCACCGTGGCCAGTACGGATCGTGTCGTGTTTTTGGACGGTGCTCCGGGCACCGTGGAGGTTCGTGAGATCTTTGCCGAGGAAGGCCGCGGCGACGATCTTTATCACCTGACGCCGCAGCAATTGCTGGCCTTGGCGCAGCGTCTTTATGGCCGCTGTCCGCAGGCCTGGATCGTGCGGGGCGGCGCGGTGGACCTGGGCGTGGGCGACGCGCTTTCGACGCCCGGCATCCGGGGGCTGCACGACATGATGGCCGAGTGCGACCGTTTGAGCCGCGACGGCGTCGGCGTGAAGCATTGACCTAGAGCGCGCCCCAGTTCCGATCGAGACTCCGGTATTGCACCGCTTCGGCGACGTGCTTGGCGGCCACCGCTTCGGCGCCGCCGAGATCGGCGACGGTGCGGGCCACTTTCAAGATGCGATCGTGCGCGCGAGCCGAGAGGCTCAGCTTGCGGACGGCCATTTCGAGCGTGCGTTCGCCCGCGGCATCGAGCGCGCAGACTTCGCGCAGCCGGCCGGGCGGCAAGTGCGCATTGAGGCTGCCGCGCGCCAGTTGTTTTTTCCCGCGCGGCCAGCACGCGCTCACGCATTTGAGCGGTGGACTGGCCGTCGCTTTTCTCGCGCAGCTCCTGATAGGGCACGGCGGGCACTTCAAGCTGGATGTCGATGCGGTCGAGCAGGGGTCCGCTGAGCTTGCTCAAGTAGCGTTGAATGATGGCGCCGGTGCAGCGGCATTCGCGCGAGGGGTCGCCGAAGTAGCCACAGGGACAGGGATTCAGCGCGCCCACCAGCATGAGGCGGGCCGGGAACTGGAGCGTCATGTTGGTGCGGGCCAGCGAGATGACGCCGTCTTCGAGCGGTTGGCGGAGCACTTCGAGCACGTTGCGGGCGAACTCGGGGAGCTCGTCGAGAAAGAGCACGCCGTTGTGCGCCAGGCTCACTTCGCCGGGCCGGGGCGTGCCGGAGCCGCCGCCGATCAGGCCGGCGTCGGACACGGAGTGGTGCGGCGCGCGGAAGGGGCGCTCGGTGAGCAGGCCGGTGCCGGGCGGGAGCGTGCCGGCGACGCTGTGGATCTGGGTGGTTTCGAGCGCTTCGGCAAAGGTGAGCGGCGGCAGCAGGCCGGGCAGGCGCTTGGCGAGCATCGTTTTGCCTGAACCGGGCGGGCCGATCATGAGGGCGTTGTGCGCGCCAGCGGCGGCCACTTCGAGCGCTCGCTTGGCGGTGGTCTGGCCGCGAACGTCCCGGAAATCGGGCACGTCGGAGGCGGCTTGGCCGTTCTGATAAGCCGCGTCGCGGGGCGTGGGCACGAATTGCTCCGGACGCAGGAGGAGCCCGACGGCTTCGGCCAGGTGCGAGACGCCGAAGACCTCGATGCCATCGACCACGGCGGCCTCCGGGGCGTTTTCACGGGGCACGATGAGGTTGCGGATGCCTTGCTTGCGGGCGCAAACGGCGACGGAGAGCGCGCCGCGCACGGGGCGAATGGCGCCGTCGAGCGAGAGCTCGCCCATCACGAGGTGGTTGGCCTTTTCCCGGTCGCCCAGGATGCCCATGGCGCCCAGGATGCCGAGGGCCATGGGGAGGTCGAAGCCAGCGCCTTCCTTGCGGAGGTTGGCGGGCGCGAGGTTGATGGTGACGGCGCGATTGGGATAGGAGAAGCCGGAGTTGGCCAGGGCGGACTTGATGCGCTCGCGGGATTCGCGAATGGCGGTGTCCGGCATGCCGACCGTGATGAAGTCCCGGGCGGAGCCGCCCTGGTACATGTCGACCTCGATGTCGATGGGGTGAGCGTCGATCCCGAAGACGGTGGCGCTGCGGGTGCGGTACAAGGCCATATACAAATTAGTGGTTCGAGCAAGCGATTTCTCTCAAACTCTTTTGGGGGTGGCGGCGGGAATTATTTAGAGCCATGCGGTGCGGGGTTGAATCTACAAGGGACAAGAAGGATTCAGGCTGCACATGCCCCGCACCGCACTCGCCACCTCCGCTCCGTTCCCACCCGCTTGGGTTGGGCAGGACTTCGATCGCGCCGCGATCGAGGCGGAACTTCGCCAGATCCTCGCCTCTTCGGGACCCTCGACGCCCGTGCAGAGTTGTATGGAATACGCGGTACTGGGCCAGGGGCAGCGCATCCGGCCGTTACTGGCGCTGCGGGTGGGCCGGCTGTGCGACGCCCATGAGGCGCTGACGCTGCGCGCGGCGGCGGCGGCGGAATTGGTCCACTGCGCTTCGCTGGTGGTGGACGACCTGCCTTCGATGGACAACGAGAAATTGCGGCGCGGCAAGCCGACGGCGCATGCCGCCTATGGCGAGGCCACGGCCTTGTTGGCGGCCTTTGGTTTGGTGGCGTTGGCGGCGCGGTCGGTGACGGAGCAGCCCGCGCCGGATCGTTTTTGGGCGGCGCAGCGGCGCTACCAGCACGCTTTGCTGAAGACGCTGGATTGCGCGAGCTTGATAGCTGGCCAGATGATGGATCTCGAGCTGGCGGGCGAGCGTCGCGAGGCCAGCCGCGAACTGATCAACGAACTGAAAACCACCCCGCTGTTCCTGCTGGCGGTGGAAGCGGGCACCGCGTATGCGGACGCGCCTCCGTACCCGTTGTTGAACCGCTTTGGCCGCGAGTTTGGCGCGGCCTTCCAATTGACTGACGATTACCTGGATGGAGAACTCGCTGGCCGGGATCGACTCGACCGGCAATTCCGACTTACCCATGACTGCCTCAACCCTTTCGGCTCAGCCGGAGACCCCTTACGTGAACTCGTCGAATGGCTCGAAGAGCGGGCGGCGGAGGCGGATCGCCGTCATCGGTAGCGGCTTCGGCGGGTTGGGCGCGGCGGTGCGTCTGGCTACGCGAGGCTACGAGGTGGAGTTGATTGAAGCCCGCGACAAGCTGGGCGGACGCGCGTACGTGTATCGCCAGGATGGCTTTACGTTCGACGCCGGGCCGACGGTGATCACGGCGCCATTTCTCCTCGATGAGCTGTTTCAAGGCGCGGGACGGGCGCCAGCGGACTACGTCCGCATCGTCCCGGTCGATCCTTTCTACAAGATCGAGTTTCACGACGGGCGCAGCTTTGCTTACAACGCCGATGAGGATGCGACAGTCCGCCGAATTCAAGCGTTCGCGCCCGGCGATGTGGACGGCTATCGCCGGATGATTCGCGCGGCGAAGGCGATTTTTGACAAAGGCTTCGTGGAGCTCTCCGACCGGCCTTTCCTGAAGTTCGGCGACATGCTGAAGGTGGCGCCCGATCTGGCGCGGCTGGAGAGCTATCGCACGGTGTGGAGTTTCGTTGCGAAGTACATCAAAGACGATTCGCTGCGGCGGGTGTTCAGTTTTCATCCGCTGCTCGTCGGCGGGAATCCGTTCGAGACGACGTCTATTTACGCGTTGATCCATCACTTGGAGCGCGAGTGGGGCGTGCACTACGCGATGGGCGGCACGGGCGCGATCGTGGCGGCGCTGGGCCAGCTGTTTACTGAGCTCGGCGGGCGGATCCGGCTGAACTCGCCGGTGGAGCATATTGCCACGTCGGGACGCCAGGTGAAGGGCGTGCGCCTGGCGAGCGGCGAGGAGATCGCCGTGGATGGTGTGGTGTCGAACGCGGACGTGGCGAACACGTACCGCATGATCGATCCGGCCGCGCGACGGAAGAATACCGAGCGCCGCTTCGAGAAGATGCGCTACTCGATGTCGCTGTTCGTGATGTATTTCGGTACGAAGCGGCAGTATCCGGACGTGGAGCATCACACGATTCTGCTGGGCCGGGAATACGAGACGCTGCTGACGGACATCTTCCGGCGCAAGGTGCTGAACGGTGATCTTTCGGTTTACCTGCATCGGCCGAGCAAGACGGATCCCTCGATGGCGCCCGACGGACACGACTGTTTCTACGTGCTGGCGCCGGTGCCGAACCAGCAGAGCGGGATCGATTGGCAGACGGAGGGTCCGCGCTTCCGTGACCGGCTGGTGGACTATCTGGAGGCTCGCTATTTGCCCGGCCTGCGCGAGAATTTGGTGACCGAGCGCTACATCACGCCGCTCGACTTCGAGACAACGCTGCGCAGCCGGGCGGGCGCGGCTTTCAGCTTCGAGCCGATCTTCACGCAATCGGCGTGGTTCCGGCCGCATAATGCGAGTGAGGACTTCGACAACCTCTTCTTCGTGGGGGCGGGGACGCATCCGGGCGCGGGCGTGCCTGGTGTACTCTGTTCGGCGAAGATTGCAGAGAGTTGTGTATGCGAGCGGATTCCGGTCTGACCGAGCTTTATCAGCGGGCAGCGGCGGCGACGGCTGCCGGGTCGAAGAGCTTCTATTTCGCGACTCGTTTCTTTCCTCCGGAGCTGGCGCGCTCCGCACACGCGGTGTATTGGTATTGCCGGACGACCGATGACATCGTCGATGAATGTCCGAATGTGGAGCAGGGGCGCCAGGACCTCGAGCAGTGGTCGCGCGACGTGCGGCGGGCGCTCGACGGTGGCGAGGTGGCCGACTCCGCGCTGCGCGTTTTCGCCGACACGGCTGGCCGGCATCAGATTCCGCATGAATACGCCTACGAACTGTTGCAAGGCATGCGGATGGATTTGAACGGGACCCGCTATGCGACGTTCGAGGAACTGAAGGTCTTTTGCTATCGCGTCGCGTCGGTGGTGGGTTTGATGATGTGCCACGTGATCGGCTTCCGCGAGCCCGCGCGGCAAGACGAAGGCACGCGGTACGCCATCGATCTCGGGATCGCCATGCAACTGACCAACATCCTGCGGGACGTGGGGGAGGACTTGGGACGAGGCCGCGTTTACTTGCCAGCGGAGGAGCTTGCCCGCTTTGGCTATTCAGAAGACGAACTGCGCCGGGGCGAGCGCAATGCGGCATTCCGGAGACTGATGGAGTTTCAGATTGCCCGGGCGCGGGATTACTTCGAGCGGGCCGCGCCGGGCATCGCGCTGCTGGACCCGCGCGGGGCGTTCGCCGTTCGCGTGGCGGCCGATGTCTACGCGCGAATTCTGCACCAGATTGAAGCCAACGATTTCGATGTCTTCGCGCGCCGCGCGGTGGTGCCGCCGGTGGAGAAGTACTGGCTGACGGCGAAGGCGATGGCGGGGCCGGCGCTGCGGAGCCTGTGGTGATGCTGCGCCGGAGCATGCGCGATTCCTCGCTGGCGGCGTTGGCCGGGATCGCGGCGGGGTACGTGGCGTTCTACGGGTTTGGCGTGGCGATGGCTGTGGAACGAATCGCCGAATGGATCATGGCGGAGACGCCATCGGGCTGGGCGGTGCCGATTCTCGAAACGCTGGGCGCCTGGGCGAAGCCGTGGGCGATGACCGGTGGTCTGGCGGCGCTGGGGTTTCTGCTGTGGATCGTCGCTTTTGCCCGGCACCGGGTTCAGGTTTGGGTCTTGGCGGCGTTGGCGCCGTTGGCGTGGATGGCTGCTCGTGTCTTCGAGATCCCTTTGGTTTCCTCGCTGGTGTTCTGGAGCCCGGCGGCGTTGGCCTTGTTCTGGTTGGGGCGGCGGACGCCGCCGGGGACGGTGGGCGGACGGCGTGAATTCCTGATCTCGACGGCGATGGCCGGAGGGACGCTGGCCGTGGCGGGCGAGGCGTTTTTGCGAAACGAAGCTTTGGCGGAGCGCGCGGTGGAGCCGGTGCCGCTGTTCCCGATGCCGGCCACGCCGCCGGAGTTCGCGCCGGGGTTAGTGCGGAAGGCGATCACGCCGGTGGGGCAGTTCTACGTGATGAGCAAGAACAGCGTGGACCCGGTGTTGACGCCGGGCGACTGGCGCTTGCGTATCAAGATCGATGGCCGCGAGAAGCGCTCCTTCACTTATGCGCAACTGCTGAGCTTGCCACGCCAGGAGCGCTATCAGACGCTGCGGTGTATTTCGAACACGCTGAAGACGGATTTGATGAGCACCGCTTATTGGAGCGGCGTCGGGCTGGGGCAACTGGTGAGCGCCGGGGAAGTGCCGCCCGAGACAGTGGAGGTGGCGGTGATCGGCGTGGATGGCCACGGGTGCAGCTATCAGACGCCCTACGCGTTCGGAGAGGAATTTCTGCTGGCGCTCGGCATGAATGGGCGGACGCTGAGCCGCAATCACGGCTATCCGGTGCGGCTTCTGGTGCCGCGCTATTACGGGTTCAAGAACATCAAATGGATTGGGGAGATCGACTTCGTGACGAAGCCCTATTTCGGCACTTGGCCGAAGCGCGGCTTTGCCAAGGAGGCGGTGGTGCATACGGCGTCGTACATCGACCGGGTGAAAAGGGAAGGGAACGTGGTGCTGGCCGGCGGGGTGTCGTTTGCCGGTACGCGGGGCGTGCGCCGGGTACAGGTACGGCTAGACCAAAATGAATGGATAGAGGCAAGCACAGAAGCCGCGTTCTCGCAGTACACTTGGACACGATGGAGTGTCCAACTGCCCTGGAGAGAAGGGGCATCGATGATCGAAGCCAGAGCGATGGATGGAACAGGCGTCTGGCAAGCGGAACGGGAGAAGCCGCAGTTTCCGGACGGGGTGGCGGGGCCAACGATTCGCGCCTTGCGGCTGTGACCGCATGAGCGAATACGATTGGCTGCTGGAAGCGTGGACGCTGAAGCAATTGGCAACGGTGGCCCTGGCGTTGTTCGTGGGCACGCTGATGCTGTTCTTCGCGTGGAAATCGCGTTTGGCGTACATGAGCCTGCCGGAGTTGCCGCGAGTTCCCGCGGGGCCGGAAGCCGAGCGCGCGGCGGTGGTGATTCCCGCTCGCAATGAAGAGGCGAATATCGGGCGCGCAGTGGCCAGCTTTCCGGGCGGCCGGGTGGTGGTGGTGGACGACGAATCCGACGACCGCACTGCCGAGATCGCGCGGGAGAAAGGGGCCCAGGTGGTGCCGGCGCCGCCCTTGAAGCGCGGGCTGAAGGGCAAACCGAACGCCTGCCAGGCCGGTGCGAAAGCGGCTCCGCCGGGCGACTACCTGCTGTTTGTCGATGCCGACACCTGGTACGAGCCGGATTTCCTGACGTCGATGGTGCGCGCCTCGGCGGACTCCGACGACGGCCTGTCTTCGGCCTTCTTGCGCCAGGAGTGCGTGACGCTGGCCGAGCGCATGATTTTGCCCTATGCCTTTGCACTGTACTTTTGCGGCGTGGATGCGGGAGCGGTGAACGATAGCAGCCAGCCGACGGCGCTGGCGAACGGGCAATGCATGATGTTCCGACGCTCGGCGTATGAGTTCATCGGTGGGCACGGGTCGGTGTTGAAGTCGGTGATCGAGGACGTGGAACTGGCGCGCGTGGCCAAGAAGCATCAACTGTCGCTGACGGTGTATCGCGCCGAGCATCTGGGCGCGGTCCGCATGTACGACAGCTTCCAGGCAATCTGGCGAGGCTTCACGAAGAACTCTTTCCGTTTTCTGCTGGTGAATCCGGGCACGGGTTTCCTGGTGGTGCTGGCGTCGATCATCATGACGTCGTGGCTGCCGCTGGTGGTACTGTTGCTGTTGCAGCAATGCTGGCTCAGCGCGTTGCTGCTGATTGCGCTGCCGCCGGTGTTGTTCAAGCCTTGGTACGGCTCGTGGGAGCGGGCGTGGCTGGTGTGGGGGGGCATTTATGTGTTCCAGCTCATTGCCCTGAACGCAATGGTGGTGACGACGTTTGGGCGTAAGGCTCAGTGGAAGGGCCGGGCCGTGTGAGCCGTCAGGCGTATGCCCCAAGCGCCGCGGTATTCCACCCTAGTCCACCTAGACGCAATTGCGGGGACCGCCGATGGGACACCTATATGGTGGAATTCGACATTTGGCTTTTCGAATGGAGCCGGACTCAGTTGATGGCGGTGGGCTGGGCGCTGCTGGTGGGCTTGGTGATGACGTTGTTTGCGTGGAAGGCTCGCCGTGCTTACTTGCAGTTGCCGGAACTGCCAGTGCACCCTGACAGCCCCATCACGGACCATGTACATGTCGTTGTACCCGCCCGGAATGAAGCCAAGAATCTGCCTGGGTTGCTCAGGAGCTTCCCTCCGGAGCAGGTGACGGTGGTGGATGACAATTCCACGGATGAGACGGAGAGCGTGGCGCGGGCCGCCGGCGTGCAGGTGGTGAAGGCGCCGCCGCTGCCGAAAGGCTGGAAGGGCAAGCCGCATGCGTGCCGGACGGGCGCGGAGGCGGCGCCGCGGAAGGAACTGCTGTTGTTCGTCGACGCCGATACGACATACAAGCCGGAGTTTCTGCCCTCCGTGGTGGACGCCGCGCAGGACCGCGGCCTGGGGATTCTGTCCGCCTTCTTACGGCAGGAGTTCGCCAGCCTGCCCGAGCGAATGATTCTGCCATTTGCCCAGGGGATCTATTTCTGCGGCTTCAATGCGGTGGAGATCAACGACGGCGCGCAGCCGACGGCCTTGGCGAATGGCCAGTGTCTGCTGTTCCGGCGCTCGGCCTACGATTTCATTTCGGGGCACAATGCCGTGCGAAACTCCGTGGTGGAGGATATCGAACTGGCGCGGGTGGCCAAGAAGCACCGGTTGCCGCTGCGGGTGTATCGCGCGGAGCATTTGGGAGCGGTGAGGATGTACGAAGGGCTGACGGGAATCTGGCAGGGGTTGACGAAGACCGCGTTCCGCTTTCTGGTGGCGAATCCGGTGAGTGGGTTCCTGGTGGCGCTGGCCTCGGTGATGATGCTGGCTTGGCTGCCGCTGTCCGTACACCTGTGGCGCGTGGGGTGTCTGGCATCGGCCTGCGCCATGGCAGCGTTGCCGGTGATCCTGTTCAAGCCATGGTACGGATCCTGGCGCCACGCCCCACTGGTGTGGCCCGGCATGTTCTTTTATCAGGTGATCGCGTTGAATGCTCTGGCCGTGGCGACGTTCGGCAAGCAGACCCTGTGGAAGGGCCGCCTGGTCTGAGCCAACCGGTTCAATATCCGGTTCCCTGGGATTCAGTCTTCGGCCTGACGCCCCACTTGGCGCGCGGCACGCGAGAAAACATCAATGAATTCACCCGGCGCATCGTGGAGCGTCTGCCGGCGCCGCCGCGGTTCGATGGGCTGGCATTTCTGCCAGCGAGTGGCGCTTATGTTCTGGCCGCCAACCACTACCAGCGCAAGGGACTCTGGATTCTGCACACGGCGGCCGTGCTGACGCAGGCAATCGTTGCGCGACAGGCGCCGGTGCTCGATCCGCCGGTGCGCTGGATGGTGACGGCGAACTGGCCGCCGTGGCGATTGGGTCCGCTCAAGATCCCCTCGCCCGGCGACCGTCTGCTGCCGAAGGTGGCCGACGCGCTGCATTGCTATCCGGTGTCTTTCGCGGGCTCGAACCCCTCCTTCACGGCGCAATCCGTGCGCCGCATTCTGCGCGACGTGAAGCATGACCCGCGGCCGATCGGCATTTTTCCGGAGGGCGTAGCGGGCGCGGCGGGCGTGTTGACGGATCCTTTGCCCGGGGTCGACCGGCTGTTGGCGCACTTGGGCAAAGCGGGACTGCCGCTGGTGCCCTGTGGCGTGCACGAAGAGGGGCGGTCGCTGGTGGTCCGTTTTGGGGAACCGATTGCCGGGGACAGGCTGGCGGCCGTGCCGGATGCCGCGCGCCTGGCGATGGAGCAGGTCGCCGCGCTGCTGGGATAATAGCGGTTAGTGCGCGTTCTCATCGTCGTTCTCGCGTTGGCGTTGGTGGCCTGTGAAAAGTCCGCCAAGAAGCCGGTGCGCCTATATCCGGCGCTGGCCACCGTTATCCCCAATGACACGCAGTTGCTGGCGGGCCTGCAGGTGGAGAAGCTCAAGAAGACTCTCTATTGGAAGCGGCTGGTGGAGGAGCGCAAGCAACCGGCGCTCGACCGTTTTGCCGAGCAGACGGGCATCGATCTGCGCCAGAACGTGTATGAGCTCGTTTTCGCGTCGAACGGGGAGAACAACGGCCGCGACAGCGTCATGATGGCGTCTGGAAAATTTGCCACGCAGAAGAGCTTCCTGGGGCAGAGCACGAAAGAAATGCAGCCGCACACGCAGATTCAAGGCGAGCGCATGGCCAACATTCCGTATCACGGGCAGGTGTTGATCGGCAATGAGAATTCGGCGATGTGGTTCGTGAACAACGCGACGGCGTTCGCCGGCCGCACGGCGGCGCTGCGGCGCGTAATCGACCTGCGCGAGAAATCGCCGCTGCCGCCGCAGACGCTGCTCGATGCGCTCGAGACACTGCCCATCGACGATCACTTCTGGTTCGTCTCCACGCTGCCCATCGACCGGACGCTGCCGGAGTTCAACATGGGTGGCATGGGGAAGATGAAGTCGATTCCGGTGAAGGTGGACCGGATTCTGGGCTCGGCGGCGCTGACGAACGGCTTCAAGCTGCGGGTGCGGATCGAATCGGGCGATGCGAAGAGCCTCGAGCAGATGGGCGCGGCGCTGCGCGGCTTGATCGGCATCGGTCGTTTGACGACGCCGCAGGACAAGCCGGAGATGCTGCAGTTCTACGACGGCATCCAGGTGCTGCCGGACAAGGGTGCTTTGAAGCTCGAGATGAGTGTGCCCGACGAGCTCGTCGAGCAGTTTCTGGACGCGGCTACTTCTTCGCGCCCGGGATCGCGTCCCCGAGATTGATCGACCCGCCGCCTTCGGTGACGTAGTTGCGGTTCCAACTGGGGATCTCCACCACGACGTCGCCCTTGACGATGGCCTGGCAGCCGAGGCGCGAATGGCGCGTGAGGCCGGGAGCCATTTCGAGGCGATCGAGCTCGTCGTCGTCGGGCTCGGAGAGGTTGTCATCGGTGTCGTTGCGGACGATGACGTGGCAGGTGGTGCAGGCGCAGACGCCGCCGCAGGCGTGGTCGAGCGGGACGCCGAAGTGCTCGGCGACGTCGAGCAGGCTTTCGGGCTGGCCGTGCTCGCCGTAGGGCAGTTTTCCGCTTTCGAATTCCACGGTGGTGCCCTCGGTTTCGCGCGGGGCAATGAACGTCACTTTCGGCATTCTGTTCCCCATGTTAGCATGAAGAAACGTGTTCCATCTCATTGAAAAATCAATTACTAACGCCGTTTCTGCGTGTTTGAAAGAGGCGTTCGGGATTGACGTGGCGGCCACCGTCGAACAGCCTCGTGATCCGGCTTTCGGCGAGCTTGCCTTGCCGGTGGCGTTCCAGTTGGCGCGCCAGCTGAAGAAGGCGCCGAAGGTGATTGCCGAGGACCTGGTGCAGCGTCTGGGCGCGCTGCCGGGCGTGGCCGCGCTCGAGATCGCCGGCAATGGATACATCAATGTGCGGTTGTCGCGGCCGGATTATCTGGCGGCCTTGCGCGGCGCCTCCGGCGCGCCGGCGACGGCGGCCAACAAGACCATCGTCGAACACACGAATATCAATCCCAACAAAGCTGCGCACATTGGCCACCTGCGCAACGCCATTCTGGGCGACACTTTCGTTCGCATGCTGCGCGCCGGCGGCGAGCGCGTGGAAGTGCAGAACTACATCGACAACACCGGCGTCCAGGTGGCGGATGTGGTGGTGGGTTTCCACTTCATCGAGAAGAAGACGCTGGCTGAGGTCGCGGCGCTGGCCGCGCAGCCGAAGTTCGATTATTACTGCTGGGATCTTTACGCCGCCACGTCGTCGCGCTATGCGGACGATCCGGACGCGAAGAAGTGGCGGGCTGAAGTGCTGCATGCCATCGAGGACGGGCACGGGGAGATTGCCGAGATGGGGCACCTCGTCGCCGACCATATCGTGCAGTGCCACCTGGCGACGATGGCGCGCCTCGGCATCGGCTACGACGTGTTGCCGCGCGAGAGCGAGATCTTGCACCTGAAGTTCTGGGCGTCGGCCTTTGAGCTGCTGAAGGAGCGCAAGGCGATCTACCTCGAGACCGAGGGCAAGAACGCGGGCTGCTGGGTGATGCCGTCGTCGGCGTTCAAGGACAATGCGGGCGACGACGATTCGAAGGTGATCGTACGGTCCAACGGCACGGTGACCTACGTCGGCAAGGATATTGCCTATCAGCTCTGGAAGTTCGGCCTGCTCGGCAAGGATTTCTACTACCGTCCGCTCGAGAATTGGCCCGGCGTGTGGGTGTCCACCGCCACGCCTTCGCCTGCGGCGGACGTGCCGAAGTTTGGTGGCGGCGCGCGCGTGTTCAACGTCATCGACTCTCGCCAGAGCTATCTGCAGGATGTGGTGGTGGCTGGCTTGCGCGCGCTGGACTATCAGCAGGCCGCTGACAGCTCCGTGCACTTCTCCTACGAAATGGTGGCGCTTTCGCCGCGCGCCTGCGCCGACCTCGGCATTCCGATCTCGGAGGAAGACAAGCAAAAGGCCTACGTGGAGGTGAGCGGTCGCAAGGGGCTCGGCGTGAAGGCCGACGATCTGCTGGACAAGCTGATCGAGACGGCTCTGCGCGAGGTGACCTCGCGCCATGCCGAGGCGCCCGAAGCCGAGCGGCGCGAGATCGCCGGGCAGATCGCCGTCGCGGCGCTGCGGTACTTCATGCTGAAGTTCACGCGCAACACGGTGATCGCGTTCGATATGCAGGAGGCGCTGTCGTTTACGGGCGAGACCGGTCCTTACGTGCAGTATGCGGCGGTGCGCGCGAACAAGATTCTGACGAAGGTGGCGGCGGAGATTCCGGCCGAGGTGCCGGGCGAGTTCCTGGCCGATGAGGAGCTGTGGCAACTGCTGCTGGCGACGTCGAAGCTGGATTCGGCGCTCGAACGGTCGTTGGGGTCGGGCGAGCCGGCGCATATGGCGCGGTTCGCTTTTCAACTGGCGCAGTCGTTTTCGTCGTTTTACGACCACTTCAGCGTGCTGCATGAGCCGAATGAGGAGCGCAAGAAGCTGTTGCTTTGGATGACGGCGTATTTTGCCCGTCAGCTCGAGCGGACGTTGGCGATCCTGGGGATTCCGGTACCGAAATATATGTAGGAACGGCCCTTGGCTTGCAGTGGATCCGGTGAAGACACCGTCGCTGGGTGATTTTGCCCGGTACGGGCTCGCTTCTCCGGCAGGAGGTCCGGAAGCCATGGCTGCGGTCCTACATCACAAAGATCCTTTGCATCTGCGGGCGCTCGAGATCTGGCTGGCGGGAGCGTATGTGCCCTATTTGATCGTGCTGGCCGTGTTGGCGGTGCTGATCTTCTCTCGTTAAGGCACGGCGGCGATGACGTCGAGGCCGAATTTGGCCTCACTCGAAGGCAGGCCTTCGAAGACGAGCAAGGTGCTGGCCGGAGGGCGGGTCTTGTCGTAGAACTCCATACGGATGCCGCGGTAGCCTTCCATGGCCTTGTTCGACAGCGCATAGCCGTGGGCCATGACGGCCTGCGTCATGCTGGCCTGTTGGCTCTCGAGCATCTTGGCGAGTCGCTGAAGAGCGAGGCGGAAATCGGCGGGCTCGCTGCCGAAGGACTGCTGTGTGGTGGTGAAGACGAGCTTGCCGCTGCGCACGCGGGCCACCTGGGTGTAGCTCGCCGATTTGGGCAGGCTGTCGGGATTGAGTAACTCCACCGCCTGGGCGGGAGCCTGTTCCAGGCGGCCGACGGCCTCGCATTCCACCAAGCTGGGTCCCGTGGCGCGCTCGAGCTGCACGACGGTGTTCACGGAGCGTGGGAACTTGCGGGCCACCAGCCCGGCGACTTCGGGCTCGAGGACGCTGGTGAAGCAGGTAGTCCGCAGGACGCCTTCTGCCGTGACTCCAGCGGCGCCAAGCGCCTTTTCGAGATTGGCCAGCGACTCCTGCGCAACGTCGGCCATGGGGCGCGGCTGCTCGACGGTGGCGCGCACCAGCTGGCCGGAGAAGAAGGCGATGCCGTTCGGATTCACCGCTTTCTTGTCCACAGCCGTGGCCTCGAGCTGCACCTGAGCGCCGGGCAGAGCCAAGGCGCCGACGAGGACGACGCTCACGACGGGAATCGGCTGGTGAGCTTCGCCGAAGGTTTCGCCGACGATGTTGCCGATGCGGCGCAGGTCGCCGGCACCGGCGACGAAGGCGCGGAGCTTCACGATCTGGTTGCCGCGGGCGGCGCTGCGAACGGCCTTCAGCGCGTCGCGCGTTTGCTGCGAGAGCAGGCCCTTGTCGGAGAGCGGCGAAACGTAGTAGACCAGCCGCGTAGGGTCGGCGGTGGCCGCCGGTGGCGGTTCGGGAATCGCCTCGAGGGTCTGGGTGATCTCGGGCGGTTCCTTCTTTTTCTTCTTGTTCTTCTTGCGGTCGTTGGTTTGCGCGCTGGCCCCGGTAATCAGGCCGACGAGGATGGCTGTGGCGAGAAGAGTACGGCTCACGGGTGCGTTGATTTTATCAGAGTTGACTCGGCCCAGCCAATATGATCCAATCGAAGAATATTGGCATGGTTGCTCTTCCGCCATTGGAGCCGCACTCGAGTACGCCGCTTTACCGGCAACTCTATGCAAACGTGCGAGATGCCATCCGCCAAGGGGTGATCCGCACGGGCGACCGTTTGCCGCCCACTCGCGAATTGGCTCAATTGGCTGGTGTCAATCGAGCCACCGTCGCGGCCGCCTATGAATTGCTCGAGCACGACGGCCTGATTCGCGGCCATGTGGGACGGGGCAGCTACGTGATGGCGGCGCCCGCGGCGGCCGACGCCGAGCCCGCCTTCATCAGCTTTGCCACGTCGCGGCCCGCCGAGAATCTGTTTCCGATGGGCGAGTTCCGGGAGACGGTGGAGGAAGTGCTGGCCGATCCGGGGTTGTCGCGCGTGCTGCAACTGGGCGCTCCGGCGGGCTTGCCGGAATTGAAGAGCGCGTTGCTCGAGTACAGCGGCGACGACATCCTGATCACCAGCGGCTGCCAGCAGGCGCTCGATTTGATTGCGCGCTCGTTCTGCGGCTTTGGCGATACGGTGCTCGTTGAAGACCCTGTCTACGCGGGCCTGCGCAACGTCTTCGAGCGGCATCAGGCGCGGCTGATTGGCCTGCCTGTCGGCGACCACGGCATCGACGCGGACGCCTTCGCCGCCGCTATCGAGCGCGAACGGCCGCGCTTGGCCATCGTCTGTCCTGACTTTCAGAATCCCACCGGCGCCACGCTGCCGCGCGAGGCCCGCATTCGCATTGGCGAAGCGGCGGCGCGCGCGAATGTGCCGCTGGTGGAGATCGACATCTATCGCGACCTGCGCTATCGCGGCACGCCGACGGAGACGATCAAGAAGCTGGTGCCGGCGGCGCATGTGCTGCTGGTGCGCAGCTTCTCGAAAGTCGCCTTTCCCGGCATGCGGATTGGCTGGATCCAAGCGCCGCGGGCGAGCGTCGCGCGGCTGGTGGAGACGAAGCAATGGACCGATCTCCACTCCGATCAGCTTTCGCAGGCCATCATGCTGCGTTTTTTGCAGAGCGGCCGCTTGGCAAAGCATCGGGAAAGAGTGGTGCGCGCCGGGGCCGCTTCGCTGGACGCGCTGCTGGCGTCGTGCGCGACGGCGTTGCCGGCCGGTACGCGCGTGACGCGGCCCGAAGGCGGCATGAGCGCCTGGGTGACGCTGCCCGCGCGGTTGAATGCCGAGGAGTTGCTGGTGACGGCCAAGCGGATGGGTGTGAGCTATCTGCCGGGCCAGTTTTTCGCCGTGAACCGGCCTTGTCCCGCGAGTCTCCGCTTGAGTTTTGCAGGGCTCGCGCCGGAGGCCGTCCGGCAGGGTGTGGCCGCGCTGGGTCGCGCGTGCCAGGAAGAGATGGCGCGGGAGCGATTGATCGAATCACCCGCGGTGGCGATGGTTTGAAGTCTCGAAACAGGAGGAGTGCAAAGCGCAATGTTCAATGACGAATCGTTCCGGCTGAAGGTCGGGTTGGCGGAGATGCTGAAAGGCGGCGTCATCATGGACGTCACCAACGCGGAGCAGGCCGTGATCGCCGAAAAGGCGGGCGCCTGCGCCGTGATGGCGCTGGTGAAGGTGCCGTCCGATATCCGCAAGGAAGGCGGCGTGGCGCGCATGTCGCCCATCAGCAAGATCCGCGAGATCATGGCCAACGTCTCCATTCCGGTGATGGCGAAGTGCCGCATTGGCCACTTTACGGAGGCGCGCGTGCTCGAGGCGCTGGGCGTGGACTACATCGACGAGAGCGAAGTGCTGACGCCCGCCGACGAGGAAAACCACGTCGACAAGCGCGGCTTCAAGGTGCCGTTCGTGTGCGGCGCGCGGAACCTGGGCGAAGCGCTGCGCCGCATCGGCGAAGGCGCCGCCATGATCCGCACGAAGGGCGAAGCGGGGTCGGGCAATATCGTCGAGGCCGTCCGCCACATGCGGACGATCCAGAAGGAAATGAAGCAGCTGACGGTGCTGCACTCCGATGAGCTGATGGCGGAAGCCAAGCGTCACCAGGCGCCGTTCGAGCTGATCGAGTATGTCGCCAAGCATGGCAAGCTGCCGGTGCCGAATTTCTCCGCCGGTGGCGTGGCCACGGCGGCCGACGCGGCGCTGGTGATGAACCTGGGCGCCGAAGCGGTGTTCGTCGGTTCGGGTATCTTCAAGTCGTCCGACCCGGAGCGCTTTGCGAAGGCCGTGGTGAAGGCCACCACCCACTACAAGGATCCGGTGAAGGTGCTGGAGGCCAGCGAAGAGCTGCCCGACGGCATGGAAGGCCTGGATATCCGCCAGCTCGAGCAAGGCCAGTTGATGGCCACCCGGGGCTGGTAACGCGGCATGGGCAAGACGGTCGGCGTTTTGGCGCTGCAGGGCGACTTCGAAAAGCACGAAGCCGCCTTGCGGCTGGCCGGCGCTTCGCAGGTGGTGGAGGTCCGCACGCCCGGCGATCTCGAGGGCGTGGCGGGCCTGGTGATTCCGGGCGGCGAATCCACCACGATGCTGAAGCTGATCGGCTACGAAAATCTCTGGGAGCCATTGAAGAATTTCGGAGCCGAAAAGCCGATTTTCGGCACGTGCGCGGGCGTCATCCTGCTGGCCACCGAGGTTCTGAATCCCGCGCAGGCCTCGTTCGGCCTGATGGATCTGGGCGTGGAGCGCAACGCCTATGGCCGCCAAGTGGACAGCCACGTCGGCACGATTCCGTTTCACGGCGGCGATCTCGAAGCCGTCTTCATCCGCGCCCCCATCATTCGCTGGGTGGGTGGCCGGTGCCAGGTTCTCTCCTCCCATCGCGGCGATCCCGTCCTCGTGAGTGACGGCCGTCACCTTGCCGCCACGTTTCATCCGGAGTTGACATGCGATCCACGGGTTCACGCACTCTTTTTGGACCGAATCTAAGACCTGCCCAACAACCTCAACCGATTCAGACGGGCGCTCGCCGGCGGCGGGTGATGTTTTTGTGCCTGGGCAACGTTTGCCGCAGCCAGATGGCGGAGGGCTTTGCCCGTCAGCTCGGGCAGGACGCTTTCGACAGTGTCAGCGCGGGCCTGGCGCCGGGCATGATGGTGGACCCGGTGACGATCAAGCTGATGCGGGAGAAGGGCATCGATATCGAGGGCCACTTTCCGAAGGAGATCAAGCTGGCGGCGCATCGCGGGGTGGATCTCATCGTGAACATGAGCGGCTATCCCGCGCCGGAGATGCCGGGCGTCGCCGTGCGGGAATGGAAGGTGGAGGATCCGCACATGAAGCCGGAGAAGCTGCACCGGCAAGTGCGCGACCAGATCGAGATGCTGGTGATGGAACTGGTGATGGAGCTGCGGACGGCCCGCTAGGCGGCAGCTTCGCTCAGTTCATAGCCGTGTTCCGCAATGGTGGACCACAGGATCTCCGCCTCGCGGCCGTGCGCGCCGAAGATACGACGGACGAGCTCGCATACCTCTTCGTGGCCGCGCTCGTAGAAGACCAGCACCGAGGGGCCGGCGCCGCTGAGGCAGCAGCCGAGTAGACCGGGCGCGCGCAGCTTCAAGATCTCTTCGAGGCCCGGCACGAGTTTGGCGCGGAAGGGCTGATGAATGCGATCCTGCAGCGCGGCGGGGAAGGCCGACGTATTGCCGGTGATCAAGGCGGCGATCAGCAAGGCCGAGCGCTGGATGTTGAACACGGCGTCGGCGCGGGAGTAGTTGTCCGGCAGCACCGAGCGCGCCTGTTTGGTGGGCAGTTCGAAATCCGGCACCACGACGGCGCAGCCGTATTTCGGAGGCAGCTCGAGCCGGACGGCATGCGCCACGCCGCCATCGTCGATGGCGCTGGCGACAATGGAGCCGAGCACGCAGGCGGCAACGTTGTCCGGATGCCCTTCGATGCGGGCGGCTTCGTCGAGCACGCGGGGCGGCTTCCAGTTCAAGCCGAGCAGATGGTCGGCAATGACGACGCCAGCGGTGAGCGCGGCGGCGCTCGAGCCCAGGCCCTTGCCGAGCGGAATGTCGTTGTGGATCTCGATTTCGACGGGCGGCAGGAACTCGCCGACGTCGGAGGCGACCTGGAGCGCCGTGCGCCAGATCAGGTTATCCGGCCCGGTGGAGATCTTGCCGGCGTCGCGCCCGGTGACGCGGATCACCGGCGCCTCCGACCGCCGGAAGCGGCATTCCAGATAGAGCGACAGCGCCAAGCCAAGCGCATCGAAGCCGGGGCCGAGATTCGCGCTCGACGCCGGCACGCGCACGCGCATCATTACCGATGGGCTCCGCGGAGCTTCACGGGCTGCCCACTGCGGCAGCTTTCGTAGGTGGCCAGCACGAGCTCGAGGGCGTTGTAGCCTTCTTCGCCGGGAATCGAGGGGGCAGAGCCGGTTTCGATGGCGCGGCCGAGGTCGGAGAACTGGCGCTCGAAGGGAGCGAGCGAGATCGCCATGGGATCGGACGCGCCGGAGGCGACGGTGGACGCGAGCGGCGCGGGTTCTCCCGAGTCGTCCATCACGTCCCAGGTGGTGAGCTTGTCGCCGGTGATCACGGCGGTGCCCTTGGTGCCGTGGATCTCGACGCGCTCCGAATAGCCAGGCCACATGGCGGTGGACGCCTGGATCACGCCCTGCGCGCCGTTCTGGTAGCGCAGCATGCTGGTGATGACGTCTTCGCTTTCGATCTTGTGGCGAGCGCCGAGTTGCCACATGCCGAAGAGCGTGTCGACGGGGCCGATCAGATGCAGCAGGATGTCCACCTGGTGGATGGCCTGATTGATCATGGCGCCGCCGCCCTCGACGGCCCAGGAGCCCTTGATGGGGCGCGAGTAATACTCGTCGGAGCGCCACCACTTCACATAGGCGTCGGCCTGGAGCAGCTTGCCCAGGCGGCCGTCGGCGATGGCTTTCTTGAGGAAAATGACGGAATCGTCGAAGCGGTGCTGGCTGACGACGGCGAAGCGGACGTTCTTCTGCTGGGCGTAGTCGATCATCGCCTGGGCGGTTTCGAGATTCGTGGCGATGGGCTTCTGCACCTGGATGTGCTTGCCAGCGTCGGCGGCCAGCTTCAGCGGCTCGAGCCGGACGTCGGGGAACGTGCAGAGGTCGATGAAATCAACGTCGGCGGCGGTGCAGGCCGCCTCCATGGTGTCGACGTAGCGGGCGCCGTATTGCTGGGCGAAGGCTTCGCCCTTCTCGCGCGTCTTGTTGTAGCAGACGGTGACCGGATAGCCGATGCTCTGATAGGCTTGGGCGTGCTTGTGGGCGATGGCGCCGGTGCCGATCAGCGCGACGCGGAACTTCTGGGACAAGCGGCGGACTCCTGTGAAAACGGTATGGTGACCCGGGCGGGGCTCGTGCTCAAGACTCGGATCACAACTCACTGAAATCGCGGAATCAGGCTGATTCCACGAACCTCCAGAATAGCGAGAATCGCAAGGAAACGCATGAGCCGGGTACACCAGAGGTACACGGCGGCAAGTACGAGGGCCACACGGCGGGGCCGTTGGCCGACGCTTGGCAGCTTCCCGCCCTCCTGGCCGAGAACCAGCGGCTGCGGGCGGCGGCGAGCGAAATGAGTTGGGCGATTGAGCGGATGTACATTTTGCTAAAGGGTGGTGGTTCGTGCCCTCGTGGGGTTTCCCGTTTGGGCGGCATGCCTTTGAAACGATCGGACCGCGCGTCGTTGCCCCGATATGCCCGTTCACCAACTTGCCAATGGACAGCAAGGCGGTAGCAGATCGCTTGAATATGCCCAGTCGGCTCGTGTGGCGGGAGGACAAGCCATGAGCCCCGAATGGAACAAGATCGTACGCGAGGCGATGGCGCTGGACCTGCGCGACCAGCAGGGCCGCACGCCGGGTGAGGTGCTTTGGGATGCAAGCGGCGGCGGTACTGACCTAGCGTGGAGTGAAGCGCATGGCGTGCATGAGATTTGCGAGCGATTGGCTCACGCCGTGCTCGCCGCCTTCGCCGATCACTACAGGCGCGAGGGCGCGGTGGCGGCGCTGAGGTGGCTGGCTGGCCAGTTCGAGGACGACGCAGCAACGCCAGAAGAGATGACTGGTTTTGCCAATGCGGTTGAATCCGGCGAGGTGACGCCGTGGAATCAGGAGGGCGACGGGCGATGAGCGACCAACTGAATCCGTGTCAGCGGTGCGGAATGCGTCCGCATGTCACGTTCGACGAGCAGTACGGTTTTCAGGCGTGGGCGCGGTGCGCGGCTGGCTTCAATGTCGAGTGCTCTACGCCTTGGTGGCCAAGGAAATGGATGGCCGCGCTGGCATGGGCTCAATTGACGGCACAGGACGCACAGCGGACAGCGTACGTATCAGGTACACCGGATCAGCAGGAGAAGGAGAACTGATGCAAACAAAGGCGAAAGGTGTTGGTGACCCGGGCGGGGCTCGAACCCACGACCCTCTGATTAAAAGTCAGATGCTCTACCAACTGAGCTACCGGGTCAAGATGAGGAAAGTTTCAGGAAAGCGGGGCTTCGCTTTCACTAGGTTAGCGCAGAAACGGAGGTCGGCGCTATTGCGTCTAATGCTTTGAGCGTGCGCGTTTTTTCAGTTCTGATGTTTACCGCCTTGGCCACGCCGGCGCAAGGCCTGCATGACCTGTCCACCCGCTCGGCGATTCCGGAAAGCGATACGCTCGTGATCGGCTTTCTCGGGGGCTGGGAGCGCTGGATGGATTCGGATCGCAGTGTCCGAAAAGTGGTGCTCCGGCTGCGGGAGACGCCGGGCGTGCACGCCGAGGTGATCGAGAATCACCATCGCCGGACGGCCGAGAAGCTGGTGCTGAAAGCCTTCGACCGGAATCGCAACGGGAAGCTCGACGCCGTGGAAAAGGCGTCGGCGCGCGTGGTGATCTTCGGCCAGAGCATGGGCGGCGGGGCGACGGTGAAGCTGGCCGACAAGCTGAACCGCTGGGGAGTACCGGTGTTGTTGACGGCGCAGGTGGATAGCTGGGGTGTGCGCGATGGCTGGATTCCGCCCAACGTGAAGGCCGCGGTGAACTACTACCAGGAAGAGCTATTGACGGTGCGCGGACAGAAGCTGATTCGCGCGCGCGACCCTCAGAAGACCCGGATTCTGGGCAACGTGCAGATGCACTATCCGATCTTCATTCCTTATCCACGGCCCAAGGGCTGGGCCCGGCAGGTGTTCGGGGGCGCCCACGCGCGCATGGAGGCGGATCCGCTTCTGTGGGCGCAGGTGGAGGCCAACATCCGCCTGGCCATTGCGGGAGCGACGTTCTTGGAGGCACGATAGAGGACATGAGATTTCCGACGTTCGTGGCGTGCGCCGCGCTGAGCCCTTGTTTCGCCCAGTTCTTTCCGGCCGTCACGCCGTCGAAGGCCACGGAGCCGCCCGTGGCGGCGTCTTCCGGGAACGGCAAGCAACTCACCGTGCCCGGCAATCAGCAGTGGACCGACTCGGGCATCGACGTACAGCCCGGCGACATGCTGCGTTTTCAGGCCACCGGCACGCTCAAATTCGCCAACGCCAAACAGGAAAACGGGCCTGATGGTCTGGCCCGCGCCTGGACCGACATGATTCGCGCCCTGCCGGTGGTGGACGGCGGCCGCGGTGCCGTGATCGGGCGCATCGGCGACCGCGCGACCGTGCGGGCTTTCATGATCGGCGCACAGCGCGAACAACGGGTGGGTGTCGGGGGCCGTTTGTTTGTCGGCATCAACATGACGGGCAACGACAGCGCCAGCGGCAGCTACTCCGTCAACATCGAACGTGTGCCCGGCGCGACCTCGAGCGGCGGCACCACCGGCACGGCCTCGCCGAGGGCTCCCGCGACGATCGCCACGAAGCTGACGCAGGAGCAACTCAATTCCATTCCGCGCCGCGTGGCGGGCGACGACGGCACGCCCGGCGACCGCACGAATTTCGTACTCGTCGGCAGCGAGGCCGAAGTGCGCGACGCCTTGCAGAAGGCCGGTTGGGTGACGGTGGACCGCAGCAAGAAGGACGCTGTGCTGCGGGGCCTGATGACGATCATGTCCAAGCAGGCTTACACCACGCTGCCGATGAGCGAACTGATGCTGTTTGGCCGTGCGCAGGACTACGGCTACGCGCAAGGCGATCCGCTGCGGGTGGTGGCCGCCCGGCACCACTTCCGCATCTGGAAGGCGCCATTCAAGGTGGGTAATGAAACAGCCTGGGTGGGTGCCGGCACACATGACATCGGCTTCGACAAGGACCAACGCAACGGCAAGATCACGCACAAGATCGACCCCGACACCGACAAGGAGCGCGACTATATCGCCGACAGCCTGAAGGACACCGGCGAGGTGATCGGCACCGAGTACATGACGCCCTCCGATCCCATCACCAAGGCCAAGACGGCGCACGGAGAGGAGTTTTTCTCCGATGGGCGCACGTTGATCGTCTACCTGCGTCCCGACGGCGGCGACGCCACCGACGCCTTCGCCGACACCTTCTGCAGCGTGCTGAAGAACAGCAATCCCGACGGTGGCGACTGGGGCGATTGTGCGCGCTGGATCGAGCATCCGGGAAAGACCAGCGCTCCCGTGGGTGCGATTCCGGGCGGTGCGAACTATCGCGTCGTCGTGGTGCCCGGCTTCTTCAGCTCCTGTTTCCCGGAGGCGCCGGCTTACCAGGAAGCCTGGGAGCCGATGAAGAAGCTCGGCTGGCAGATCGACGTCTTCGGGGTGCCGAACGATTCGAGCGAGGACAACGCCGCCAAGATCGCCGCTTATCTGAAGGCGGAGATCGCCAAGGACAAGCGCAAGTTCATCCTGTTCGGCTACAGCAAGGGCACGCCCGACATCCAGGTGATGCTGGCGAAGAATCCCGAGCTGCGCGCGTCGGTGGCGGCCTTCGTCGCCGTGGCCGGCGCGTCGGGCGGGTCCTTCCTGGCCGACGCTTCGCCCGCGGTGGCGGAGAAGTACATGAACCAGTTCCAGATCTCGAAGGCGTGCCAGGGAGACGTGGCGAAGGGCTTCCGGAGCCTGCAAAAGCGCGACCGGCAGGCGTTCCTCGCGGCGAACCCGGATCCCTATGTGCCCACCTACTCGCTGCCCGCCATTGCCGACGATTCGATCATGTCGAAGGCCGTGGCTTCCACGGCGAAGGTGATTGCCGCCTATGACCGCGCGCAGGATGGGCAACTGACGCGGCCCGATGCGATCGTGCCGGGCTCAAAGGTGCTGGGCGCGGCGAAGTCGGACCATTTTGCCCTGGCTCTGCCGTTTGAAAAGGCCAAGGGCTCGACGTTCGGCTCCATGATGGACAAGAACCACTATCCGCGCGGCGCGCTGATGGAGGCGATGGTCCGCTTCGTGGTCGCCGATCTCGGCTTGAAATAGCTACTTGGTGGCGAGCCAAGCCAGAAACAAGCCATCCGGCGGGACGTCTTCCCAGTAGGAGATGAAGCGGCTTTCCACCTGGGAGCAGTGCCTCGAGAGCAGCTTCTCGAGCTCCCGCCGGTGGAACCATTTCTCCCAGGCCGGCGTTTCGAGCTTGCCCCAGTGCTCGGCGTTCTTGTCGATGATGACGAGGCGGCCGCCGGGAGCGAGCACGCGGCACATTTCGGCCACGGCCTTCTCGATGTCGACGGCGTGCTCGAGCGATTCGGTGGCGTAAACGCCGTCGAACGCGCCATTGGCGAAGGGCAGATCGGTCATGGAGCCCGCGCAGGTGTCGAGGTTGCCGTCGCAACAGGAAAGCATCGCCAGCGCGAGGTCGAAGCAGACGACCTGCGCCGCGGGGTTGCGCTGCTTCACGAGGCGAGCAAAGCGCCCCTTGCCACTGCCGTTGTCCAGCACGCGGCCAGCGGCGCCCAGGTGCTCCAGCACGAGCTTCACGTGGTAAATCCGCTCGTCGATCGAGGAAGGGAAGTGCTCCTCGTTCTGCGCGGATTCTTCAAACGAGCGGCGGATCTCGGCCAGATCCGCCGCCTTGCTTTCTTTCTTGCCGAGGAGCCGGGCCAGCCAGCTCACGCGCGCGTCAGGAAGATGGGCAGGCCCAGCTTCTTTTCATAACGCGGGCGGAAGCGTTCCACGTTGTACATGGTCTCGACGTCCACCTGGCGCGGGCCCAGCTTCGGATCGGGAATCGGCACCATGGCGTAGCAGCCTTGCTGAATGGCGGCCATCAAGCCGTGCTTGCCTTCGAGAATCGCGTCGAACGCCATATTGCCGAAGGTGGTGGCCACCATCTTGTCGACGAAGTCGGGGTCGCCGGAGCGGAGGTCGTAGGTGAGGTCGCTGACGATGGTCTCTTCCTTGGCGATGCGCTTCACTTCCGACGCCAGATCCTCGCCGACGTTGGCCTTCTTGTAGTGGCCGTAGGCGTCGGCCTCGCCGACGTTGCGCAACTCGTGGCCTTTCCACTTGGCGCCTTCACTCAGCACCACCAGCGAGTAGTTCGACGGATTCTTCTTCTTGTCGGACATGAGCAGGTCGACCAGCTTGTCGAGGTCGAAGTGATGCTCGGGAATCGCGCAGCGGACGGCCGTCACGTAGGAGGTGTAGAGCGCCGTGTAGCCGGCGTCGCGGCCGAAAATGCGGAAGATGCCGATGCGCTCATGCGAGCCGACGGTGGTGCGCTGGCGCTGGATGGCGTCGGTGGCGCGGGAGACCGCGGTGGAGAAGCCGATGCAGTATTCCGTGTTCCGCACGTCGTTGTCCATCGTCTTCGGGATGGCCACCACGTGGAAGCCTTCGTTATCGAGGCGCGAGGCGTAGCTCAGCGTATCGTCGCCGCCAATGGCGACGAGGTAATCGAGGCCGAGCGTTTGAAGGTTCGCCAGCACCCGCTTCGTCATGTCGAAGGTGACGCTCTTGCCGTCTTTGCTCGGCGCGGTGGGGTAGCTTTCGCCCGCCAGAAACTCCGGCACCGCTTTCATCTTGGACGGATTGGTGCGGCTGGAATGGAGGAAGGTGCCGCCCGTGCGGTCGATGGTGCGCGTGTTGTCCCGCGTCAGAGGAAGAATGTAGCGGGATTTGCTGGCCGGATCATCGAAGTTGACATGCGTC
The DNA here is from genome assembly GCA_037367405.1 of Ottelia alismoides. Taxonomy (NCBI): domain Eukaryota; kingdom Viridiplantae; phylum Streptophyta; class Magnoliopsida; order Alismatales; family Hydrocharitaceae; genus Ottelia; species Ottelia alismoides. The sequence goes on along the minus strand of JAZKJV010011333.1, from coordinate 33,083 downwards.
AGGCCTTCCCAGCCGCGGCGGATGCCAACGACCTCGAAGTCCTGCTCGCTGCCGCGATACGTGACCCCTTTGATGACTGAATTCAAGCCCGGGACGTCGCCGCCGCCGGTAAGGATTCCGATTCTCTTCTTGGGCATGGTTCCTCTCCCAGTGTAACGGGTTCGAGGAACTTTTCGCGCCGGTCAGACGATCGGCGGATTGCTGAAGAGCGGTTCAGCTTCGGGCGAAAGCAGCACCCAGAAGGAATAGATGGCCAACAGGGTGCCTATCGGGAAGTTCGCCAAGTGAAGGACGCCCACCACCATTGCCAACGAGCGCGCCCACGGCTTGAACCGCAGCAAGCCCAGACCGACGAAGACGGAGGGCACCGTCAACAGCAGCATCAACACCGTGACAAACACTCCCAGATAACCCACCACCAGCGAGCCGCTGCCCGACGCCAGGTCAATGTTCTCGACCCACGCGGCAATTCCGCCAAAGCCACCAGCAAACACCAGCAGCATCAGCCCTGCCACGCCAAAAACAACCCCGCCCAGGATATACAGGATCCCAAGCAATCGGATATGCGACTCCATCCCCATGATTTGTTTTGTTTACGAATCCTTCTGCTCCATCCTACCAGCGTTTGGCCATCTCCATAACCCAAGCACTACCAGTACCAGCGCCGGACCGTGCACCAGCCAGCGTCCGGCACTGACGCCGGTCCACTCCCCCGCGATCCGCCAGCCGACGACCGCTTCATGCAGCAGCGGCGCCAAGGCCAACCAGAGGAGCAGGCCCGGGCGCGGTTCGAACACCAAAAACGGGAGCAGCCAAGTGAGATACCACGGATGAATGTTGGCACTGAGCGCCAACAAGGCCACCACAGCCCAAAGGCCACCGTTTCTTCGCCTCGCCAGAAGTGCGATGACGATGGCGAGCAGCCCGAACGCCAGATACTTCGCTCGATACTGATCCGCAGTCAGCGCCAGCAGGCCGCCGAACAGAAGGTCGTTGTTCCGCCAGCCGCCGACGAAACCGCTGGCGAAGGCGGCATTCTCACGGGCGTTGGTCCAATAGAAGGCCATCGCGGCGAATACAGGCAACAAGAAGGCGAAAGCCTGTTTCAAGCCGCGCTCCGGCCAAAGCGCGATCAGCATCGCTGGCCACCACTTGGTGAGCGTCGCCAAGCCCAGGGCGAACCAAGATGCTTCAGCCCGGAACGCCAGCGCGGCGGCCAGGCTCGCCAGCAGCCAGGCGTCGTTGTGCCCGTTGGACCAGAATTCGCAGGTCGGCAACGGGCACCAGGCGTAGAGCAACGCCTGGATCATCGGCCGTCCACGCCGCCGGAGCGCGAGCGCCAGGAGCGCGGCAGTAGCCAGGTCGGCGAGCGCGGCCGGAATCCGCCAGAGCCGGATGTCTTCGCCGGCGAACCGGTACGTCGCCCGCTCGACGCCCAGGACCATGGGTCCATACACGGCCTTGAAGTCGCGGCCAGGGATCCGTTCGTCGCCCGGGAGTGACTCGGTCTCACGCGGGCGTAACGCGTACGGGTTCGCCCCCGTCTGTTGGATGCGGCCTTCCCAGCGATACCGGTACAAGTCGTCCGTAAACACGGGCGGCACCTGCCAAGCGAGCAGCCGGAGGAGGCAGGCGATTCCCGCCATCCACACCAGATCGGCGGACGAGGGACGGGTGGAACGGAGGGCGAACCAAGCGCCCGCCGCCCAGCACGACCCTGCTAGAATTAGGAGGATAATCGTCTCAACCAAAGGCTCGGTACCGGAGCGGCTGGCCTGCGCCCAAATCCACGCAAGCCGGCACCAAGCGGATCCCAGTAGGATCCCCGTGATAGCCAAACCGGGCGTTGGTAAACGATCAGCGGACAAACACCCCATATGCTAACAACGCTCGAACCGATCTTCGCCGCCGCCAACCAAACGGCGTCCGACCGGTTGCTGGACGTCCTGTTCGACGATACCTTTGCCGGTATCCACCAGCTTTCCTGGTTTGACTGGGCCATGCTGGTGCCCTACTTCTCCGTGCTCGCGGTGCTCTCCCTCTACGGCCTGCATCGCTACAAGGTCATTTACGAGTACTTCAAGGTGAAGCACAAGCTGAACCGTCCGCCGGAGAGGCTGTGGGATGATCTGCCGCCGGTGACGATTCAGCTTCCGCTGTTCAATGAGCAATTCGTGGTGGAGCGCCTGCTCGAGCAGACGTTGAAGATGCGCTACCCGCGCGACCGTTTCCAGATCCAGGTGCTCGACGATTCCACCGACGAGACGCACCCGTTCACCCAGGCCCTGTGCGAGCGCTACCGCCAGGCCGGGCACAATGTTCAGTACATCCATCGCGTGAATCGCGTGGGCTTCAAGGCCGGCGCTCTCGAGCATGGCCTCGAGACGGCCACCGGCGAATTCGTCGCGGTGTTCGATGCCGACTTTCTGCCGCCGGAAGATTTCCTCGAGCGCACCATCCACTACTTCGCGAATCCGAAGGTCGGCGTGGTGCAGACTCGCTGGACGCACTTGAACAAGGATTCGAACCTGCTCACCGAAGTGCAGGCCCTGCTGCTCGACGCGCATTTCGTGCTCGAGCACGGCGCCCGCTACGGCAACGGTCTCTATTTCAACTTCAACGGCACCGCTGGGATCTTGCGCAAGACCATGATCCGCGACGCCGGCGGCTGGCAGCACGACACGCTGACGGAAGATTCCGATCTCAGCTATCGCGCGCAGCTGAAGGGCTGGGAGTTCGTCTACGTGCCCAGCGTCGAATGCCCGTCGGAACTGCCGGTGGAAACGCATGCCTTCCAGGTGCAGCAGCAGCGCTGGTCGAAGGGCCTGACGCAGTGCGCCAAGAAGCTGTGGCCGCTCATCCGAAATTCGAACGCGCCGCTGAAGAATCGCGTGGAAGCCTTCTTCCATCTGACGCCGAACATCTCCTATCCGCTCATGATCATCATGTCGGTGTTCATGCTGCCGGTGATGATCGTGCGCTTCTATATGGGTCCGCTCGAGATGCTGCTGCTCGACGTGCCTCTGGTGTTCGCTTCGTTCCTGTCGATCGCGTTGTTCTACGTGATCGCGCAGCGCGAGCTCTACCCGAACAACTGGCTGCGTTCCATCTTCCTTTTGCCGCCGCTGTTCGCCACGGGCGTCATGCTGACCTTGTCGAACACGAGGTCGGTAATCGAGGCGCTGATGGGCAAGGAGTCCGCCTTCGTGCGGACGCCGAAGTACGCTGTCAACAACGGGCAGAAGAAGGTGCAGGTGGTGAAGTATCGCCGCCGCTCCGGCTGGCTGCCGTATCTCGAGATCGCCGCCGGCACGGCCTTCCTCTGCATGGCCGCCTACTGCGTCGATACTTGGAATTACCTCGGTGTGCCGTTCGTCATGCTCTTCGTCGGCGGCTATTATTGGGCCGGCTTCTCCACTTTGTGGCAGGAGTGGCGCCTGAAGCTGAAGTTCGAAAAGGCGCAGCGCGAAGCGCAGATGGCGCTCGAAGCGGCGGAATAAGCCTGATATCATCGGCGCGATGCTGCGCCGATTCCTGCTCGTCGTCTTTATCCTGACCGTCGCCGCCGCGTGGATCGCCACGCGACCAGAGCCTTTGCGCGTCGAGGCTGCGCCCGCGTTTCAGGATGCCTCTTCGGACAACGGCCTTCGCTACACGATGGTGGGCCACGAGACCCGGCAGGACGACCTGCCCGGCATCGCCGTCGCGCCCGACGGCACCGTGTGGACCACCTGGCTCAGCTACGTGGGCGACCGTGACGACATCGCCATCCGCCACTACAAGAACGGCAAGTGGGGCACGCTCCAATGGGTGCCCGGCTCCACGGGCGACAACTGGATGCCGCAAGTCGGCGTCGACGCCGCTAATCGCGTCTGGGTGGTTTGGTCTCAGCAAGCGCCCTATCCCGGAGACAAGGGCAATTGGGACATCTACGCGCGACGATTCGATCCGGCGAAGCTCGAGTGGGGCGCGCTCGAGCGCCTCTCGAGTGATCCGCTGCCCGACCTTCATCCTCGCCTGGCCAGCGACGGCAAGGGCCGTCTTGCTGTCGTGTGGCAGGGCTTCCGCGCGAAGAATTCGAACATCTTCCTGCGCACGCTCGAGGGCGACCGTTGGTCGAACGAAATCCGCGTCACGAATCGCGCCGCCAACGACTGGGAGCCCGCCGTCGCGCTCGACGCCACTGGCGCCGCGCACGTCGTCTACGACACCTACCAGAACGGCAACTATGACATCGGCCTCGTGAAGGTCGCCAACGGCGTCGCCGGCGCGGAGCAGATGGTGGCCTCGACACGCCGCTTCGAAGCTCGCGCGACCGTTGCCGTCGACACCGGCGGCCGCGTCTGGGTGGCCTACGAACAAGGCAACGCGAACTGGGGCAAGGATCAGGGCTACATCGTGCGCGACCGCAAGACTGGAGTGCAACTCGGCGGTCAACGGCAGGTGCGCGTGAAGGTGCTCGACGCCGGCGTGTGGAAAGAGACGGCCGCCGCGCATGACGCATTGAGCGGCGCGGGGATCGTGAACAGCCATCAGCCGCACATCTACGCCGATGCGCAAGGCAGCGTGTGGCTGATTGCGCGTCCGCGCGTGCCGTCGGAAACGCGCAAGAAGGCGAATCCGGGCTCCTGGGAGTACCGCGCGATTCATCTCGAGGGCGGCCAGTGGTCAGCACCGGTGGTGCTGCCGCATAGCAAGGGCCGGTCGAGCACGCGCATGGGTGGCGCGTTGGCGAAGGACGGCTCGCTATGGGTGGCGTGGGATTCGCACAATCCCCAACCGCAGTACGCGCATCGGCCGCTGCGGCAGCAAGTTTTCGCGGCGTCGCTTCCCGCGCGTGCCGCCGCCGCGCCCGAACTCCGCGCGGCCAACAACGACGACGTGCCGTCGCCCGGCGGCCATGCCAACGAAGCCGCCGACCTCAAAGCGATCCGCAGCTACACGGCCAACGGCTGGAAGATCGTCCGCGGCGATTTTCATCGCCACACCGAGCTGAGTTGGGACGGCGGCGGCGCGGGCGACGGCAGCCTGCTCGAGAACTACCGCTACTTCATCGACGCCGCCGGAATGGACTTCGGCGCGTCCACCGACCATCAAGGCGGCCTGTTCCCCTACTGGTGGTGGTACTCGCAGAAGATGACCGACATGTTCCACGCACCCGGCGCCTTTGCGCCCATCTTCGGCTACGAGCGCAGCGCCACTTATCCCAACGGCCATCGCAATGTCTTCTTCGCGCGCCGCGTGGATTCGCGCGTCACGCCCTGGCACTTGAAGCCCGATTCCCAAGGCTTCCAGCTTCCCGTCGGCCCGCAGGGCGACGAGCCGGGCGTCGGCACCGGGGAGCTCGTAGAAAACGACACGAAGCTCCTTTATGAAGATGTGCGGCCGCGCAAGGGCCTCGTCATTTCGCACACGTCGGGCACCCGCATGGGCACCGATTGGCGCGATAACGACCCCGCGCTCGAGCCCGTGGTCGAAATCTTCCAGGGCGCCCGCACCAACTACGAGCGCGCCGACGCCCCGCACGCCGCGCAGCAGGACAAGGATGGTCCGCACGTGAAGCAGGCCGGCTATCAGCCGCTGGGCTTCATGAACCATGCTTGGGGCAAGGGCTACAAGCTCGGCATCATCGCCAGTTCCGATCACGGCTCCACGCACATCTCCTACGCGATGGTCTACACGGCCGACACCTCGCGGCAGGGTATTCTCGACGCCATCCACAAGCGCCACACCTATGGCGCCATGGACAACATCATTCTCGACGTCCGCATGGGCCGTTGGTTCATGGGTGACGAGTTCGCCTTGACCAAGCCGCAGCCCATCTCCATTCGGGTGCGCGGCACCAAGCCGATCGCGATGGTGGAAGTGATCAAGGACAGCCAGGTGATCTACTCCGCCGCCCCCAAGACGCAGGACGTGAAGCTCGAATACACGGACAAGGGTGACGTGAACGGCCGCCACTACTATTACGTCCGCGTGCGCCAAGAGGATTCGCTGCTCGCGTGGTCGAGCCCGTTCTTCATCAACTACAAGTAGGATGGGGAGGATGCGTTCCCTCCTCATGATCGTGCTGGCGGCCTCGTTCGCGTTCGCCCAGCAGAAGCCGAAAATCGCCGTCATCGGCCTCGTTCACTCCCATGTTTGGGGCCAGATCGGCAAGATGGTGGACGGCAAGTACGCCACGCTGGTCGGCGTCGCCGAGACCGAGCCGGAGCTCGTAGCCGAAGCCAAGAAGCGCGGCGTCACCACCATCTACGCCGATTACAAGAAGCTGCTCGACGAGCAGAAGCCCGACATCGTGTGGGCCTTCGTCGAAAACAATCGCCACCTCGAGATCGCCCGCGCCTGCGCGCCGCGCAAGATCCACATCATGTACGAGAAGCCGCTGGCCTCCACCTACACGGAGGCGAAGGAGATCGCCAAGCTCGCCAAGCAGCACGGCGTCCAGGTGCTGACGAATTATCAGATGGCCTGGTGGGGCGCGAATTACACCGCGAAGAACATCGTCGACGCCGGCACGGTGGGCAAGCCGTGGCGTCTGCGCGGCATTGTCGGCCACGGTGGCCCGGGCAACACCGGCACCAGCAAGTATTTCTTCGACTGGCTGACCGATCCGGTGAAGAACGGCGGCGGCTCGCTGATGGATTTCGGCTGCTACAACGCGCTCTGGAGCCTGTGGTATCTGGGCAAGCCCACCAAGGTCTACGCGCACGTCAATCACCTTCGCCCGCAGACCTTCCCCAAGGTGGAGGACAACGCCACCATGATCCTGAGCTATCCCAGCGGCGTCGGGCTGTTCGAAGGAAGCTGGGACCTGCCCCGCAGCTTTCAAGAGCTCGAGGTCTTCGGGCTCGACGGCAGCGTGCTGATGCAGAACGGCAAGGTCACCGTCCGCAAGGGCCGCGGCGCCGAAGAGCTGCCCGCCATCGCGCCGCTGTCGCCCGAGACGGCCGACCCCATCGCCTACATGGTGGATCGTGTGGTGAACAAGAAGCCGGTGGAAGGAATGGTGGCCATCGACATCAACGTCGGCGTGGTCGAGATCATCGAAGCGTTGCGCCAGAGCGTGAAGACCGGCGCGGCGGTGTCACTTCCGCTGAAGTAGCTCCGCAATCAGCTTGCGATATTCGGTGTCCGTGGTGCGTTCGCCGGCACTCATGCCGAGCGACCGCATCACGCGCCGGGCGACGCGGCGATTGGCCGTGTCGCTTTCCTGCTTGGCTTCAGCGGCCAGGCGCTTCCATTCGCTGCGCAGGTCGTTGATCGACTGCGGCAGTTGACGCTCCAGGTCGAGGAGTTGCCCCATTCGGCGCTCCTCGACCGCATCCTCTTCCGCGCGCTGCTTCAGCGCCTCGCGCACGGCTTTCTCTTTCCGCATCGCCGCCGCCTGTGCCGCGATCCCGCTCACGTCCTTGAACGGCTTGAAGTCGGCCGCCATTTGCTCCAGCGCAGTCAGCGCGGCCAAGCCGGTCAGCTTCTTCACGGCGGTTTGGCGCTCGTCGAACGCGCGGTCGATCACGGTGGCGTCGCGTTCGCGGCGTCCGGAGGCCATGGCTTGCAACTCGAGCCACTCCACCGCTTCCACGGCCAACTCGCTCGACAGCCAGACGTGCCCGCCGTCAAAGATCGCCACGCGATGCGGCGATTTCAGCGCGCGGTCGAGCTCCCGCATTTCGCGATAGTTGAAGTCCTCGCTGCCCGCCGTGCCGAATAGGGCGAAGGGCACCGTCTTGCGCGGCTTCGAATCCGGGTAGCCGGCGCTCGAGGCCACGACGCCCGCGAACAGATCGCTACCCAATGCCAGGCTCAGCGCCACGCGAGCTCCGCCCGACATGCCGGCAGCGTACACCCGCTTGGCGTCGAGCCGGAAGCGCTGGGCCACGTCGGCCGACATCTCTTGCGCGGCTTTCATGCTCACCGCCCAAGGGCCGTTGCGGGAGTTGTTCGAGCCCACCACGATGTAGCCGAACTTCTCCGCCGCGGCCTGATAGCGTTCCACCGGCGTACGGCCGCGGCCGCGCGGGTCGAAGGCCATGATGATGGGCCAAGCGCGATCCGGCGCGTAGTTCGACGGCAAATAGAGCGCGTAGCTTTGCGACGCATCCGCCTCGCAGCGGACCTCGTCCACGATCGTGCCCGGCGTGATCGCCGCCGCCACGAGTAGCCAGAACATCTTCAATCGCCCGACGCCGCGGGCACCGGGACAGCCTTACCACGGCTCAGCCAAGCCTTGGCGTCTTCTACCAGCGAGTAGCCCACCGGCACCACTAGCAAGCTCAGCAGCAGGCAGAGCATCTGGCCGCCGATGATCGTAATGGCAATGGCGGAGCGCTGCGAAGCGCCTGCTCCCACACCCAGCGCCGTCGGAATCAAGCCAGCCACGATCGAGAACGTCGTCATCAGAATGGGCCGCAGGCGAACGCGGTTCGCCTCGAGAATCGCCGGACGCAGCGGGAAGTTCCGCGCGCGCAGCGTGTTCATGTAGTCGATCTGCAGAATGCCGTTCTTCTTCACGATGCCCAGCAGCAGCAGCACGCCCAGGGCGCTGAACAGATTCAGAGAGCGCCCCGTCAGGATCAGGCTCAGTAGGGCGAACGGAATCGAGAGGGGCAGTGTCGTCAGAATGATGAACGGGTGCACCAGGCTTTCGAACTGCATGGCGAGCACCATATACATGAAGATGCTCGCCAAGCCAATGGCCAGCAGCATGTTCGTCGTGGTTTCTTCCAGCACGCGCACCTGCCCGGAGAACAGCAGCTTGTAGCCCGGCGGCAGGCCCATTTTGCCGATCACGCGCTGCACCGCGGCGGCGCCTTCGTTCAGCGAATAGCCCGGCGCGACGTTGCCGTAGATGCCCACGGAGAACTGGCGGTTGGTGCGATCAATGCGGCTGGGGCCCAAGCCGCGCTCGAGGCGCGCAATCGAATCCAGCCGGATCAGGCCCTGCTTGGCCGACGGCACCAGCAAGCGGCGCAGCGCTTCGGGATCGTCGCGCTGGCCTTGCGCCAGGCGCAGCGTTACCGGATACTGCTCGCTGTTTTCCTTGAAGGTGGAGATCTCATCCTCGCCTGACATCAGCAGGCGTACCGCGCTGGCCACGTCCGACGTTCGCACGCCCAAGTCCGACGCCAACGGCCGGTTGATGTCCACCTGAATCTCCGGGTTGCTCAGGTTCAGGTTCACCTTGATGTCGGCGAGCTCTTTCTGCGAGATGATCTCGTCGTTTACGTCGCGCGCCAGCGCCACCAGCGGCCGCAAGTCCGGCCCCAGCAGCATGCCGCGAATGGGCGCGAACGTGTCGCGGCCGCCCAACGCGTTCGGGAACATCAAGCGCGGCCGTCCCACGGGAAACTCCTTCAGCACGCCGCGCAGCGTTTGGCCCATCTCCTCGATGCTCGCCCGCTGGTCGGGCGGGTGGAGCAGCACGGTGATGAAGGCCATGGTGACGCGATCGAGCATGGTGGCCGTGGTGGGATAGACGGCCCGCACGCCGGGCACCTGCTCGAGCCGCTTCGAGAGACGGAGCGTGAAGTTTTCATTGCCCTCGAGCGACGTTCCCTCGGGCATTTCGAGGAAGATGCCGACTTCGCTTTGATCCTCCTGCGGCATCCAATCCTTGCCGATCCGCTGGTAGATCGGATAGGTGGATGCCAGAATCACCAGCGACATCGCCACGATCACCCAGCGATGGTCCAAGGACCAATTCAGCAGCGCGAGATAAGCCCGATGCAGCCAGTCTTCGTGATGCTCGGCTTCCTTGGACCCATGCCCGCCACCGGTGGGCCGCTTCAATAGACGCGCGGCCAAGCTCGGCGTCAACGTAAACGCCACCAGCATCGACACCAGGATCGAACAAGCCATCGTCCAGCCGAACTGATTCAGGAACCGCCGCGCGTAGCCAGTCATGAAAGCGATGGGCAGGAAGACGATCACCAGGCTCACCGTCGTCGCGATCACCGCCAGCGCGATCTCCTTCGTGCCGACAATCGCCGCATCAAGGGGTGATAGATCCTCGCGTTCCAGATGCCGGTAGATGTTCTCGAGCACGATGATCGCGTCGTCAATGACGATGCCGACCGCCAGCGTCAGGCCGAGCAGCGTCATCGAGTTCAGCGTGAAGTCGAGCGCGCGCAGCACGGTAAATGTGGTCACGATCGACGTCGGGATCGCCAGCGAACTGATCAACACCGTCCGCCAATCGCGGATGAAGAAGAAGACAATGATGGAGGCCAGCAAACTGCCCAGCAGAAGGTGCTCCTCGAGCGCGGCCACCGACGCGCGAATATAAGTGGCCTGCTCCTGGATGACGTCGATCTTCATGCCGGCGGGCAACTGCTTTTTCACCGTTTCGAGCCGCGCCTGAATATCGTCCACCACCTTCACGGTGTTGGCGCCGATCTGACGCCGGATCTCGAGGCCGACGGCCGGCTTGTTGTTGAAGTACGCAAAGCTGCGCCGTTCCTGCATGCCGTCCTCGGCTTCACCCAGATCCCGGATGCGCACCGGCGCACCGCCCACGTTCTTCACGATGATGTTGGAGAATTCGTCCACCTTCTCCATGCGGCCCAGCGTGCGGACGCCCAGTTCGGTAACGCCGCGCACGATGCGCCCACCCGGCGTTTCCACGTTCTCGGTGCGGATGGCCCGCTCCACTTCCTGGGCGCTGAGGTTGTAGGCATTCAGCTTGTCCAGGTCGAGCAGGACGTTGATCTGCCGCTTGCGGCCGCCCACCAGATCCACGCCGCCCACGCCATCGACAGTCTCGAGGCTGCGGCGCACCACCTTGTCGGCGATCTCGGTGATCTCGCGCACCGGACGGTCGCCGGAGACGGCCAGCTTGATCACCGGGTCAGAGTCAGGGTCGGCCTTGATCACCGACGGCGGCAGCACGTTCGGCGGCAATTGCCGCATGGCGGCGCTCACCTTCTCGCGGACGTCTTCGGAAGCTTCGTTGATGTCGCGCTCGAGCACGAACTGCACCGTGATGCTGGCCGAGCCTTCGGTGACGCGCGCGGTCAATTCCTGAATGCCCGCGATGGCCGAAACGGATTCCTCGAGCGGCAGCACCACCTGGGAAACCACTTCCTCCGGGCTCGCGCCAGGCAGGCGCACGCGGATATACACCGTCGCCGGGTCCGACCGCGGGAACAGATCCACGCCCAGATCCATGAAGCTGAACGCCCCCATCACCACCAGGAACATGATGAGCATGAAGGCGAAAACCGGCCGTTGGACGCAGATTTCGGAGAGTTTCAAAAGGAGGCCTCCCGGAGACGGACTACCGCATCAGAGTAGGCGAACCGGCGGCGTGGCTGGTTACTTCCGGACGGAACCGTCTAAACTGAAGATTCTACGATGAAAACCGCTTTCCTGTTTCCGGGCCAGGGTTCCCAGTACGCCGGCATGGGCAAGACGCTGGCCGAAGCCAGCCCCGCCGCGCGCGCCGCTTTTGAAGAAGTGGACGACGTGCTCGGCTTTGCGCTCTCGAAACTTTGCTTCGAGGGGCCTGAAGACGAACTCCGCTTGACTGAGAACACGCAGCCTGCGCTGGTCACCGTTTCGATCGCCGCGCTGCGCGTGCTCGAAACCGAAGTCGCCAAGCCCGATTTCGTCGCTGGCCATTCGCTGGGCGAGTACAGTGCCCTGGTAGCTGCCGGAGCGCTTTCGTTGGCCGACGCCGTCCGGCTCGTCAAGAAGCGTGGCCGTTACATGCAGGAAGCCGTGCCCGCTGGCGTGGGCGCCATGGCCGCGCTGCTGAAAATGCCGCTCGAGAAGCTCGACGGCGTATTGGCCGAAGCGGCCCAAGGCGAAGTGGTCACCGCGGCGAACTTCAATTCGCCCGATCAGATCGTCATCGCCGGGCACGCCGGCGCCGTCGCGCGCGCCCAGGAACTCGCGAAAGCTGCGGGCGCCAAACGCGCGGTTCCGCTGCAGGTGAGCGCTCCGTTCCATTGTCCGCTCATGGCGCCCGCCCAGGCCCGTCTCCGCGCGGACCTCGACGCGGTGGCCTTTGCGGACCTTTCGGTGCCCTTGATCAACAACTGGCAGGCGCGCGTCGTCACCTCTGGCGCCGAGGCGCGCGAAGGGCTCTATCAGCAGGTGCCGAGCCCGGTCCGCTGGACGGAGAGCGTGCGCCTGCTGGCGGCCCAGGGTGTCGGCCAGTTCATCGAGGTCGGGGCAGGGAAGGTGCTGGCCGGTTTGGTGAAGCAGATCGCGCCGGAGATCACCGGCTACGGCTTTGGCGAGGCCGCGGACCTCGAAAAGGCCCGCGCGGCGTCGGCCTAGCGGAACGGGCGGAACAGCTCCGTCGTAAAGTACCGCTCCATGCGATCGGCGAACACCGTCACCACCCGCGACCCCGCGCCGAGCTCCCGCGCCGCGGCCACCGCCGCCACGTAATTCAACCCCGAACTCGGTCCCACCGGGTACCCGCGCCGGATCAACTCCCGCGTGGCCTCAATCGCCTCGTCGTCGCGCACCTCCAAGGTGCCCAAGCCCGGCAGGTCTTCTTCGCGAAAGATCTTTGAGATCCGGTCCACCACGCCAGGGATTCGACCGCTGAAGCTGCAGCACTCCACATCCGGCGTCGCGCCCGGCGTCAAGGCCACCGGTTTCGCCAGAAACGGCCGCACCCGGCAGCCGGCATCCGAAAAGCCTTGAAACAAGCCCACCAGCGTGCCGCCGGTGCCCACGCCGCTCACCACGCCATCGACGGTCGCCCCCGGAATCTGATCCAGAATCTCGCGCGCCGTCGCGCGGCGGTGCGCCTGCGCGTTGTCGGGATTGGCGAATTGCCGCGGCAGAAAGCCGTCGCACTCCGCGGCGAGCCTCTCGGTCTCCTCGATCGCGCCCACGATCCCCAACGCCGCTGGCGTCAGCCGGATCTCGCCGCCGTAGGCGCGGATGATCAGCACGCGCTCATTGCTCACGCCTTCCGGCATCACCGCAATGAACCGCAGCCCCAACTGCGCCGACGCCAGCGCCATCGCGATCGACGTCGATCCGCTCGACGCCTCGATCACTGTCATCCCCGGCCGCAGCCGGCCCTCGCGCCAGGCCTTCTCGAGAATGTGGCGCGCAATGCGGTCCTTCGTCGAGCCGCTCGGGTTCAGAAACTCGAGCTTGCACCAGATCTCTGGCCCGCCGGCCGACAAGCGTACCGGCGCCAGCGGCGTGGGCGCCAGCCGCTGCAGGTAGCCCGTCACCGAGAGCCCGTCGGCTTCGTCGTATCGCTCAAACGCACGACGTCGTTATCCGCCCGCCGGTCGATGGCGATCTCCATGAAACCGACGTTCATCTCCTCCCAGCTTTGGTCGCCCCACTGGATCGTCTTCGTCGGATCCGGATTGAACGGATTGTTCGGTGAGTTGTCGAACCAGCCGGTGCACTCGAGCTTGGTGCCCTTCGGCAGCGGGATCGGCTGCTTCAACACGTAGGTGGTCTGCCAGTTGAAGTCGTACTTCGGCACATCGAGCAGCGTGTCGCGCTTCCCGTCCGGGAACACGGCCTCGATCTTGTAAGCCTTGCCGCGCAGATGCATGTGCGGCTGCATGGCGATCAGCTTCGCGTCGGCTTGCAGTTCGGCGTAGACGAACGAGCGATAGTTCGCGTCGCCCGGCGGAATGTTGAGCTTCGAATCGGCCGGCGTGATCATGAAGACTCGCTCGGCGGGCGGCTCCTTGGCGAAGTACAGGCCAAGCTCGGAATAGTCGGTCACCGGCTTGCCGTTCGGCGTATAGTGCATCTCGAATACGATGTCGGACCCGGCGCGCAACAGCTTCGCGCGCGTCGGCCCCCAGGGCTGCGGCACGTAGCCGGGCTCATAGCCCACCAACAGCTCTCGGCGATCCACTTCGCGCTCATCGGCGCGCCGCGCGCCGCGCTCATCCTTCGAAGCGACGTAGAACTCGCGCGGCGGAGCGTTCTTCACGTAGCTCGACCCCTTCGGCCGCGCGAAGGCATTGATGTGGTGCACCACGGCGCGCTGGTCGATCTTCCATTCGGCGGCGGTGATCCAGCGGTCGCCCTCGAGCCCGGTGGGCGACACCAGAAAAGTGTATTGAAGCGAGCCGGTGTCCTTCACGGCGAACCCCGGGATGCGAATGACCAGGTCCGGCGGGCCCAAACGCCAGCCGTCTTTTTGCCGCGTGACGGGCACTTTCGCCGCACCAGCGCCGGCGCCCGCGGGCGCACCCGCGTCCACCCACGCCACCAACGCCTTCACGTCGCCGTTGGCCAGGCGACGCGAGTTGTGGATTCTGACACTGGTTCGCTCGTCGGCATGCCAGGGCGGCATCCGCCGGGCGAGCACCGATTGCTTGATCGCCTTCGCCCACGGCCGCACTTCGTCGTAAGTCGTCAGCGCCATCGGGCCGATCTCGCCCTTCTGGTGACAACCGGCGCAACTCCGCGCCAGAATCGGCTGCACCGAAGAGTAGTCCAAGTTGGCGCCGGAGAGCGCCATTGCCAACAAAGCAAGGCCGCAGAGTCGCATGAATGCCCCTATTGTAGCTTTCGCCTGCGCCCGATACGCCTAGTGGATGCCAGCACGCTATCTCATGATCGGCGTCATCAGCGGATTGATGGGTAGCCTGGGCGAATGGGCCGGGCTCGACACGCCGGTTTGCGTGCTCATGGTCATTCTCACCGCCGTCATCTGGTCCGCCGCTCTCTTCTCCCGTCCTCAACCCTGAAAACTCCCACGCTGGTATCCTGATACGGATACATGCCCGTCTTGGATATCGACGCCATTCAGGCGATCCTGCCGCACCGCTTCCCCTTCCTGCTCGTCGACCGCATCATCGAAATGGAAGAGGAGCGCATCGTCGGCATCAAGAATGTCAGCGCCAATGAGGCTTTCTTCCAGGGCCACTACCCCGGCTATCCCGTCATGCCCGGCGTTCTGATCGTCGAAGCGCTCGCGCAATGCGCCGGCGTGCTCGTGCTCAGCTCCATTCCGGACCGCGAGAAGAAGGTGGTGCTCATGGCCTCCATCGACGAAGCCAAGTTCCGCCGCCCGGTTCGCCCTGGCGACCAGATTCGCATGGAGCTCACCTTCATCAAGAAGAAGGCCACCGTCGCCAAGATGAAGGGCGTCGCTACGGTCGACGGCCAGGTCGTCGCCGAAGGCGTCGTCATGTGTACCATCGTCGATAAGCAGTGATCCACCCTTCCGCGATCATCGACCCGGCGGCGCACGTCGACCCCAGCGCCGACATCGGGCCGTATTGCGTCATCGGCGCCGGAGTCCGCATCGGCGCCCGCACCCGCCTGATGGCCAACATCTACGTCGAAGGCGACACCGAGATCGGCGAGGACAACCTCTTCTATCCCTATGCCAGCGTCGGCGTCGCGTCGCAGGACAAGAAGTACCAAGGCGAAGCGGCGCGCACGCGCATCGGCTCTCACAACAACATTCGCGAGTTCGTCACCATCCATCGCGGTACCGAAGGCGGCGGCGCGCTCACCGAAATCGGTGACCACAATCTGCTGATGGCCTACGCCCACGTCGCGCATGACGTCCGCATCGGCCACCACACCACCATCGGCAACGGCGTCACCTTCGCCGGCCACGTCACCGTCGAGGACTGGGCCACCATCAGCGCCTTCTGCGGCATTCATCAGTTCTGCCGCATCGGGCGACATGCGTATATTGGCGGCTACAGCGTCGTGCTGCAGGACGTACTGCCCTATTCCATGACCGTCGCCGAGCGCGAAATCAAAGTCTTCGCCGAAACAAAGTCGGCCTCGAGCGCCGCGGTTACGACGCCGGGCAAATCGGCGCGATTCACAAGGCCCTACGCCTGTTGACGCGCAGCGGGCTCAATACCAGCCAGGCCGTCGAAAAGATCCGCGCCGAAGTGGCCGCCACCGCGGAGGTGGAAGAGCTTCTCGCCTTCATCGCCGCCAGCCAACGCGGCTTCGTCAAGTGAGGCGCCGGGGCAAATGAAATACGGGCTCATCGCCGGCAACGGCCGCTTTCCGATCCTCGCGCTCGAAACCGCCCGCCAGTTGGGCCACGAAGTGGTCGCCATCGGCATCCAGGAGGAGGCGTCGAAGGAGATCGAAGCGCTGGCCAGCAAGACCTACTGGATCTCGCTCGGCGGGCTCTCGAAGCTCATCGACATCCTGAAGTCCGAAGGCGTCAGCGAAGTCATCATGGCCGGGCAGGTGAAGCACGTCAAGATCTTCTCCTCCATCCGGCCCGATTGGCGCTTGGCCAAGCTCCTCTTCTCGCTCGACACCAAGAACACCGACGCGCTCATCGGCGGCGTCGCCAAGATCCTCGCCGACGAAGGCATCCAGCTCGGCGATTCGACGCGCCTCTTGAAGCCGCTAGTCGCCGAAGAAGGCATCCTCGCCGGCAACCGCAAGCTGACCTCCGACGAAGAGCGCGACCTCGCCTACGGCCGCAAGCTCGCCCACGCGCTCTCCTCGGTCGACATCGGCCAAAGCGTCGCCATCGCGGAGCGCGCCTGCGTCGCCGTGGAGGCGATGGAAGGCACCGACGCCATGCTCCGCCGCGCGGCCTCGCTGGTCGACGGCAAGCCGCTGCGCCTGGTGAAAGCCTCCGGCCGCCGCCGTCATCTCCAATTCGACGTGCCGGTCGCCGGACCAGCCACCATCCGCGTGATGAAGGAGACCGGCGCTACCGCGCTCGCGCTCGACGCCGGCCGCACCCTGCTGCTCGACCGCGCCGAAATGCTCTCTCTCGCCAGCGACTACGGCATCGTCGTCGCTGGCTATCCGCCCCAGGAGCCCTGAGTCATGTCTGATCTCCGCGTTGCCCTCATCGGCTGCGGCCGCTTCGGCGCCAACCACAAGCGCCTTCTCGCCGCGCAGCCCGGCGTCTCGCTCGTCGCCGTCGCCGACCCCAACCCCGCCTCCGGCGCCACCGTCGCCGATTACCGCGAGCTCTTCGGCAAGATCGACGCCGCCATCGTCGCCGCGCCGTCCTCGCTGCACGCCTCCATCGGCGCCGATCTGCTCTCGCACGGCGTCGACGTGCTCATGGAGAAGCCGCTCGCCGAAGATGTAGCCGGCGCTCGCCAATTGGTCGAACTCGCCGCGCAGCACCAGCGCATTCTCGCCGCCGGCCATCTCGAACGCTTCAATCCCGCCGTCGTCGCGCTCGAGGAACGCATCACGCTGCCGCTCTTCTTCGAAATCCACCGGCTCAGCGCTTTCTCGCCGCGCTCGCTCGACATCGACGTCGTGCTCGACCTCATGATCCACGACGTCGAAATCCTGCTCCGCCTCACCGGCGCGAAGCCCAAGTCGATCCACGCCGCCGGCATCAGCGTCATCACGCAGAAGGTCGACATCGCCAACGTCCGGATGGAATGGGAGTCGGGCTGCATTGCGAATCTCACGGCCAGCCGCGTCTCCACCGAGCAGGTCCGCAAACTCCGGCTCTTCCAGCCGCATCAATACTATTCGCTCGATTACGCCAAGCGCGAGCTCTTCTCCATCGAGGTGGGCGACAACCTGCTGCCGCGCTTTGGCCCGTCGCCGTGCCCAAGACCGATCCCCTCGAAGCCGAAATCGCCGATTTCCTCGACGCCGTCCGCCACCGCCGCCCCGCGCGCGTCACCGGGCGAGCACGGCCAGAAGCCCTCGAAGTCGCCGCGGAGATCCTTGATAAAATCAAGACACATCTGGACCGGGTGGCCGCAACCCTGAGCGCCTCCAGACGTCCTTAATCTCAGTGACCCTGCTGACTCCCGACGATCGCCCTCCGCGCATCAGCGGCTTTGCCCGCGCGATGATCGTTTCCGCCGTCTTGCATGCGATCGCCTTCGTCACTGTCCCCAATATCCAAATGACGAGCCGGTTCCGCTACGCGCCGGATCTCTCCCTCGCCGACCCGCGCAAGGCCGTGACGCCGCTCGTGCTGCCGCCGGACATCCGCCGGGTCCTCACGCAGAAGGAGCCCAACAAAGGCAAACCCGCCGAAGAGCTCAACCTCGAGGGCTTGATGGCCAAGCCCGACCCTCGTCTCACCGCCCCCGCCAGTCCACCGCCCGCGCCCCGTCCGCGGCAGTTCGTCGCGCCGGGCCAGGCTCCTACGCCGGCCTCCGCGGGCCGTCAGCAGACCATCCTGAGCGCTCCGGAAGTCCAGGTGGCCCAAACCACCAAAACGCCCGACCTGCCCGCCGCCGGCAATGCGCTGGCGGGCGTGAACGCGCCGCCTCCGCCGCCCAAGGAAAAGCCGAAGCTTGCCTTCGAAAGCGTCGGCGCCGGTCCACGGGGAACAATCCCCACCCCCGGCGGCATGATTCCCAAGCCGAAGACCGGCGTCGAAGAGGCCGTCCGGGCCGTTGCCCGCGGCACGGGCGCCGGCAGCCTCACCGTGGGCGACGTCGGCGATCTGGGCGGCGGCGGGGGGATTCCCAACTCCACCAACCCCACGCAGTTCCGCAACGGCAGCACGCTCCAGCTCCTCAGCGACCCCCAGGGCGTCGATTTCCGGCCCTACCTGATTCAGATCCTGGCGGCCGTCAAGCGCAACTGGCAGTCCGTAACGCCAGAGAGCGCCCGGCTGGGCCGCCAGGGCAAAGTCTCCATCCAGTTCGCCATCGACAAGACCGGCCGCGTGCCAAAGCTCGTCATCGCCTCCGGCTCCGGCACCGACGCGCTCGACCGCGCCGCCGTCGCGGCCATTTCCATGACGAATCCCTTCCCCCCCTTGCCTGCCGATTTCCCGGGGTGATCAGATCCGTCTCCAATTCGCCTTCCTGTACAACATCCCTAGACAATAGCCATGCGCCCCATCACGAAGTCCATGCTCATCCGCGCGCTCGGCCTCTATGCGATCCTGGCGCTGGGCGCGGCGCTCACGCTCGACGATCCTCGGCTGAAGGGGATCGCTGTCATCGTGGTCCTCGCCATGGCCGCCAAGACGGGCATCGCCTATCTAGCCCAATCGCGGTGACCGGTTCCCTGACTTCGCGGGCACGAGCTAAGGCTCACACCTGAAAGACACTCAGGGTTTTTCCTCCTGCCTTTTCAAGAGTCTTCTCTAATGCTTTCCGCCGAGCGAAGCCTCAAGCTAAGAGGCTAAAGGGGGTCGTTGCCAGCGATCCACGGAAGGGTTTCTGGCGCGGCCGGCTCTCCTTGGTTGAAACACCGCGCGTTTCAACTTGGGTCCGTTTGCTCCGCTTTGAAACAACACGGCGAAGCCGCGGGAGCCGGTACACCTTTGATCGGTTGTTCATGCTGAGCCAAGGCCGGAACTCGATTTCCTTCGCTTTCAGCTCTTTGCCGTGATTCATCAGCGCCGCCGCATCCCCACCGGGGAATTCGGCCCGCCACATGCATTCACCTGAGCCGAGCGGCAGGGGAACCAAGTCATGAGAGCCCCGCCACATGAACAATCAGCAGTTGCGTTTTTAGCATTCAGGAGGCGTGTGTCTGGATATGCGAGCTACGGCGGCAGCCACGAAAAAGAAGACGGTCTCGGCCAGCGCGGGCAAGGGTGCCCGGGAAAGTATGAAGGCTCCCGCGCGAGCCGTTGCGGCATCACCCGCAAAGACGGCGTCGCCCGTGCCGTTGGGGAAGGCCTTGGCCACACCCCGGAGCGCGAAAGCGGCCACCCCGGCCCGGAAGGCAGCCAGCCGTCAGAGCTCGCTCGAATCCTCCCATTTGGCTCCTGTCGTCGAAATGCCGGCCGTTGCGACGGCGGGCCCGGAAGTTCACCTGCTCGAGCCTCAGGCCGTCCTGGCGGCCGTCGGCGGCGCCGCGGTGGCTCTCGAGCGGGCGCCAGCGCCAACCGGCGCGCCTGCGCTCGATGAGTTGCCCGATGGCCTCGACGTCGACAGTCTCGAGGACGCCCTCGCCGAGGAAGAAGAAGCACTCGATCCTTTTGCGGGACTCAGCGGCCCGCTGGCTCAGGCGGAAATGTCGCCCGAAGCCCGCCGTACCCTCCGCGATCAAGTTGTCCTCGAACACCTCCCGCTCGTCCGTGCCATTGCCGTCCGCGTCCACGAAAATCTCCCCGTCCACGTCGAGCTCGACGACCTCATCCACGCCGGCATCATGGGCCTGTTCGACGCCTCCTCCAAGTACAACCCCGAAAAGAAAGTCGCCTTCTCGAGCTACGCCAAGCACCGCATCAAGGGCGCCATTCTCGATTCGCTCCGCCAGCTCGATTGGGCCTCCCGCGACCTCCGCCGCCGCCACAAGCAAGTGGAACAGATCACGCGCGACCTCGCCGGCGAGCTCCACCGCAATCCCACCGAGGACGAAGTGGCCGCCAAGATGGGTGTCGAAGTCGACCGCTGGCGTCAAATGATGCTCGACCTCCGCAACGTCGGCCTCATCTCCGCCTCCTCCCGCGGCACCGATCACGACGATCTTCCCGCTCCCGATTTCCCCTCCAAGCCCGACCTCCAGCCCGATTGCATGTGCGCTCAGGAGCAGCTCCGCGACGCGCTCGGCCTCGCCATGAAAGCCCTGCCGGAGCGCTATCAGAAGGGTCGTGCTCATGTACTACCGCAACGAGCTCACCATGAAGGAAATCGGCGCTCATCTCGGCATCACCGAAAGCCGCGTCTCGCAGATCCACAAGTCCGCGCTCGAGAAGATGCAGAACGCCCTGCTCCAGGCCGGCATCGAATCGCCGCAGGCCTTCTAACCCTGTGATAACCTCGCGGGGTTGAGCGAACACAATAAAGATCCCTATCGCTTCCACCCGGAAGACGTCGCCGATCCTCCCCGCACGCTGGCGGCCACTCTGCGCAAGATTGGCCCTGGCATGATTCTGGCCGCCTCCATCGTGGGCTCCGGCGAGCTCATCGCCACCACCACGCTGGGCGCCGAGGTCGGCTATGCGGCCCTTTGGGTCATTCTCCTGAGTTGCTTTCTGAAGCCCGCGGTCCAATCGGAAATGGGCCGCTACACCATTGCCACCGGTGAAACCGGCCTGGCCGGCTTCAATCAAGTGCCCGGCCCGCGCCTGTTTGGCGTCGCTTGGCCCGTCTGGGGCTGGTTCCTCATGATCAGCATGACGCGCTTCCAGATCGGCGCCATGTTCGGCGGCGTCGCGCTCACCCTGCAGCAGTTGATCCCCGGGCCGCCCGCCTATGTGTGGGTGGGTCTGTTGGTCGTCCTCACCCTCTGGCTGTTGCTGGGCGGCGGCTATGAGCGGGTCGAAGGGCTCGCCACCATCAAGGTGGGTCTCTTTACGGCGCTCACGTTCCTGTGCGCCATGCTGCTCACCCGCCGGTCGGACCTGTTTTCCTGGAGCGAACTCGGCCAGGGCCTCACTTTCGAGCTTCCGGGGCAGGGCATCGCCACCGCTGTCGCCGTCTTCGGCATCACCGGCGTCGGCGCCGCCGAGCTCTTCATGTATCCCTATTGGTGCGTCGAGAAGGGCTACGCCCGTTTCACCGGCGAGCGCGACAACTCCCCCGCCTGGACCGACCGCGCCCACGGCTGGATCCGCGTCATGCAGATGGACATCCTGCTCACCATGTTCATCTACACCGTCGCCACCATCGCCTTCTATCTGCTCGGCGCCGGCATCCTCGCCAAGCAGGGCCTCGTCCCCAAGGCCGACGACATGATCCCGGTGCTCTCCCGCATGTACACCGACACGCTCGGCACCTGGTCCCTGCCGATCTTCTACGCGGGCGCCATCGCCACCCTCTACGGCACCATCTTCGCCGCCACCGCCGCCGAATCCCGCGTCTTCGCCGACCTCTGCCGTCTGCTCGGCCGTTTTCCGGCCGGAGACTACGAAGCGCGCGTCCGTCACCGGCGCGCGTTCGTTTGGGGTTCCACGTTCATTTCGGCGGGCTTGTACCTGTTCGTTCGCTCACCTGTTCTCATGGTGAAAGCGGCCGGCCTCGCCCAGGCCTCCATGCTGCCGGTCATCGCCGCGTCCACTCTCTACCTGCGCTACCGCAAGCTGCCCGGCCGCGTGAAGCCGCCCCTTTGGATGGACGCGGGCCTTTGGATCGCGTCCATCGCCATCTTCGTGATGATCGGCTATTCGATCATCCAATCCCTCAAGACTTTTTGAGCTTGCGCGACGCGCCCAAGCCAATCAGCACCAGGCCGGCCAAGCCCAGCGTCGCCGGTTCCGGCACGCCCGTAATGATCGCTTGCTTCGCGCCCGCGCCGCTGGTCACGTCCCGATAGATCACTGCGTTCAACGAGGATTGGCCCGCGCTCGAGTTCAGATAGTCTCCGGCCGCCGACAGCACCGCGGCGCTGGTCAGCGGATCCGATTGAATGTTGCCCGCTGTGAAGCCGTCGCCGGAGTCATGCACGATATCCCAAATGGCCAATTGCAGGCCCGCGTACTGCGCCGTCGACGTGATCAGCGGAAACGCATTCTCGAGCAGCCATGCCACCCGGGTCTCATTCGCGTTGGATGGACCACTGGCGTTGGCCGTCATCGATCCCGCGTCCACGAACCAATCCATGCAGAACGCGTAGGCCAGGGGATTGCCATCCACCACGACGTTCAGGACGCCGGCGAAGTTGAAATCCTGCGCCAGACCTTGGCCCGGATTCTGAATACTCGGGTTCGACCGGATCGTAATGTCCTGCCCCGGTTCGTATCGTTGCCGTTGTACGTGATCACGGCGGCTTGGCCCATGGAGAGAGTCAAAAGGCCGAGTGCGATGGTTTGAAACACCCTAGTCATGACTCGATTCTGCGGGTCTACAGTGAATTTCTGAATCCGGGAAACTCCCCGCCGGCGCATCTCGTCGTGCCTAGCACGCTTCATCCTCCGGGCTAAGCGAAAAGCAGAAGGGACCTCCTGGCCGGAGGTCCCCTTCCTGACTCTTGGTGAAACTCTTAGTAGAAGCGGCCGGCTACTTACGCCCGGCGCCGCAGGCCCAGGCCCACCGCCACCAGCGCCAACCCGGTCAGGCCCAGCGTCGCCGGCTCCGGCACCGATCCCGGCACCATCAACGTCTGCGAAGCGCCCGCGCCCGCCACATTCAGGTAAACCACGCCCGCGTTCGACGCCTGGCCCAGCGACGAAGCCAGGAAGGCGTTGGCTGCCGTCACCACCGCCGCGTCCGTCGTCCCCGCCTGCTGGATGCGTCCGGTGGCCAACCCATTCCCGCCGTCCTCGATGATGTCCCACACCGCCAACTGCAGGGCCGCGTATTGCGCGGTCGGAAGTCACCGTGCCCAACATGTTCTGCAAAACAGCCATGCCGCGCGACCGCCGTTCGACAGCGTCGAAGGATCCGTCGCCGTCACCTGGTAGAGCACGCCCGTGCTGATGAACGAATCAATGTCCACGCAAAAGGCGCCTTGCACCTGTAGCCCGTCGATCACGATGTTGGCCAGGCCCGCAAAGTAGTTCTGCGCGTTGCCGTCCACCAGAAGATCGATGTTCTGCCCCTTCGAGGGGTCGCCACCCAGATAACTCAACGTCGTCGCCGAAGCGTTGCACAACGAAACCCAGGTCAGAGCCGGAACCACAAGAGCCTTGATGAATTTCATGCCCTGATGATGCCCGGCCAATTTGTATGCCGCACCGTACGCCGCGCACAAAAAGACCAGGACCTTCGCGCAACCGGTAACCCTGACGTTTCCCGTCGTTTGCCCAGTACCACCGGGGGCTGGGTCGCCACACCGCGCATCGCTACAATAGGAGCTAGATGAGGACCCCGTCCCACATCCCGCCCTTCCCTCTTCGGCGCCGACTAGGCTCCGCACTGATAAAACCGTCCGCTCTCTCCCTGAATCCCAAAACTCAGCGTCTCTCCGGAGGTCTATTTCCAATGAGCACTTTGTCCGCCGTCCATCCCGGACTGCCCCATCTGGTCACTCCCTTACCGGGGCCCAAGGCCAAGGCCATCATCGACCGTGATTCCGCCGTCCTCTCCCCCTCCTACACCCGCGGCTACCCCCTCGTCGTCGAAAAGGCCGAGGGGGCCTTGATCCAGGACCCCGACGGCAATCGCTTCCTCGATTTCAACGCCGGCATCGCCGTCGTCGCCACCGGCCATTGCCACCCCGCGCATCCAGCAGGCCATTCGACAACAGGCTGAAAAAGCTCATCCATATGTCCGGCACCGATTTCTACTACGAGAACATGGTGGAGCTCGCCGAAAAGCTCGCCCGCCTCGTGCCCACCGGCGACGACAATCGCGTCTACTTCGGCAACTCCGGCACCGAAGCCGTCGAAGCCGCGCTCAAGCTCGCCCGGTATCACACCGGCCGTGACAAATGCATCGCCTTCCTCGGCGCCTTCCACGGCCGCACCATGGGCTCCCTTTCGCTCACCGGTTCGAAGAGCGTGCAGAAGAAGGGCTTCGGCGCCTTGCTCTCCGGCGTCGCGCACATCCCCTACGCCTATTGCTACCGCTGCTCGTACAACAAGAGGCCTGAGACCTGCAACGTGGAATGCGCCCGCGTCATCGAGGATCAGCTCGTGCGCCACATTCTTCCCAAAGAGGAGATTGCCGCCATCTTCGTCGAGCCCATCCAGGGTGAAGGCGGCTACGTCGTGCCGCCCCAGAAGTTCTTCGATGAGCTCCAGGCCATCGCCGATCGCCTCGGCGTCCTGCTCGTGTTCGACGAAGTGCAATCCGGCATGGGCCGCACCGGCAAGATGTGGGCGGCCGACCATTTCCATGCCCGCCCCGACATCATGACCATCGCCAAAGGCATCGCCAGCGGCATGCCGCTCTCCGCCATGGTGGCCCGCAAGAGCATCATGCGCTGGACGCCCGGCGCCCATGCGTCCACCTTCGGCGGCAACCCCGTCTCCATCGCCGCCTCGCTCGCTACCATCGAGCTGCTTGAAGAGTCTCTCGTCGAGAACGCCCGCGTCATCGGCGACTTCATGCTCGACCGCATGCGCACCTGGCCGCATCGCTTCAAGCACGTGGGCGACGTTCGTGGGCGCGGCCTCATGCTCGCCTTCGAGCTCGTCCGCGACCAGGAATCCCGCGACCGCGCCCCCGAAGTCCGCGACCGTATCGAGCAGCTCGCCTTCGAACGCGGCCTGCTCGTGCTCGGCGCCGGGCCCAACTCCATTCGCCTCTGTCCGCCGCTCGTCATCACTCGCGATCAGGCCGCCTTCGCTCTCGATACACTCGAAGAGTGTCTGCTGGCCGCCGCCTGATTCTCGACGTTGGCTGCGGCCTCAACAAGTTCCCCGGCGCCATTGGCCTCGATGTGAACCCGCGAGGCCGCGCCGACGTCATCGCCGATCTCGACCGCTTCCCCTATCCGTTCCGCGACGGAACCTTCGCCGAAGTGCGCGCCATCCATGTCATCGAGCACGTCGCCCAGCCCATCGCCATGCTCGAGGAGTTCCACCGGCTGCTCGCGCCCGGCGGCCGCGTCGTCATCGCTACGCCGCATTACACCGATTTCTCCAGCTTCTGCGACCCCACGCATCGCTGGCACCTCAACTCCTATTCGCTGCGCTACTTTGGTGACAATAACGCCGGCTACGGCTACTACTCCACCGCCCGCTTCCGCGAAGTGACGGTGCACGTCCGCCTGCTGGCCCTCTGGCGCTACCTCGGCTTCGAACTGCTCGTCAACAACGTCGAGCGCTTCCGCCGCTTCTGGGAGCACTATCTCTGCTTCGTCGTCCGCGGCAAGGTGATTGATTGGGAGCTCGAAAAAGTCTGAGAATATCGGCGGGCTCGCGCCACTATATATGTGAGTGCTGAATCTCGTCGCCCAGTGCCTCGATTGGCTCCGTTTCGCCGGCCAGCGCCGCCGCATGCCTCTGGCCCATGCTCTCGGTCATCGCGCCGAAGACATCGTGCAGCGCTACCTCGAGCGCCACGGCTGGCGGATCGCCGCCCGCCGCTACCAGCCCCGCGGCTTCCGCGGCGATCTCGACCTCATCGCCTGGGATGGTGACCGCCTCGTCATCGTCGAGGTCAAATCCCGCACCACCACCACGCACGGCGATCCCGAACGCGCCATGTCCGGTCAGAAGGAACGCACTCTGATGGCGCTCGCCCCGCCGCTACACCAAGCGTGCCGAAATCCCCTGGGAGAAGGTCCGCTTCGATCTCGTGCAAGGTGGTTTTTGCTCCGCGTCTGCGCATCCAACACCAGCGCGACATCTATGCCACCATGAGGCCCACGCTATAATCGCCTGCTTGAGCCCCTCTCAATCCGAACTCCGGCGTGACCCTGTCACCGGCCATTGGGTCATCCTCGCGCCCGATCGCGCTCGCCGCCCCGGCGCCTTTCTCCGGGGAAACGCTACCCGTCCAGGATCCCGCTACTTGCCCCTTCTGTCCCGGCCACGAGGCTGACACGCCGCCCGAAGTGCTCTCCTACCGTGATTCCGGCGCCGCCAACCAGCCCGGCTGGTGGATGCGCGCCGTGCCCAACAAGTACCCCGCGCTCCGCGTCGAAGGTGACGTCGATGCGGCCGCCGCCGGCCTCTTCGACCGCATGAACGGCATCGGCGCCCACGAAGTCATCATCGAAACGCCCGATCACACCGCCTCGCTCGCCGACCTCACCGAGGAGCGCCTCGCCCACGTCTTCTTCGCCTACCGCGACCGCATTCACGACCTCCGCCGCGACCGGCGCATCCGCTATATCCAGGTCTTCAAGAACCATGGCCCGCAAGCCGGCGCCACCATCACCCACGCCCACTCCCAGTTGCTCGCCTTTCCCGGCGTCCCGCCCGCCATTCGCGAAGAGCTGGCTGGCGCCCGCCGCCACTATGAGCATCGTGAGCGCTGCGTCTTCTGCGATCTCATTCGCCAGGAACTCGACGCCCAGCAGCGCATCGTCCTTGTCACGGACCACTTCGTCGTGAAAACGCCCTACGCCTCGCGCTTTCCCTTCGAGCTCGTCATCCTGCCCCTCCGCCACGGCTCCCACTTTGAAAACACCGACGACGCCCGCATCCGCAATCTCGGCTGGGTCATGCGGACCGTTCTCCGCCGCCTCGATCAGGTGCTCGAAAAGCCGGCGTTTCAACTTCATGATCCACACCGCCCCCGTGCAGGACCCCGAACTCGCCGAGTACCACTGGCACATCGAGATCCTTCCCAAGCTCACGAAAGTGGCTGGCTTCGAGCTCGGCACCGGTGCCTTCGTCAACCCGACTCCCCCCGAAGAGGCCGCCCGCTTCCTCAGGGAAGCCCTCACCCGCTAACGCGGGCACCCCATCGGGGCAAATGCCCCAAATCCGATGGCCATTCGCATGCTTGCAGGGAATGGTACATTGTGATGAAGATGCAATTCAGTTGCAAGGTTGGATTCGGCCTATTAGTGTCGATGTGTCTCGTTTTCAGCCAATCTGAAACGGCCACTCTCAGTGGAATCGTCCTCGGTCCCGACCACGGAACCCTCCCCTCCACCGCCGGCGTCGCGGTCAAAATCGAGAACGAAAGCACCGGCCTCGTCCGCCAGGTCGGCCTCGACGACGAAAGCCGCTTCGTGGCCCCCTTCCTCGCTCCCGGCAGCTATAAGATCCGCATTAGCTCCACGGCCTTCCCCAACCCCATCGAGCAACGCGTCCAGCTCTCCGTCAACGACCGTCGCGCGCTCCTGTTCGAGTTCGGCAGCACCGTCTCGGCGCAAAGCGTCGACGTCACGGGCCAGCTTCAGCAGGTGCAGGAAGCCGCCTCCGTTGGCACGCTCGTCGACCGTAAGTTCGTCGAAAATCTCCCCCTCAACGGCCGCAGCTTCCAGAATCTGATCACCCTCACCCCCGGCGTCATCCAGACCAGCGCCTCCTCGAAGAGCCCCGGCCAATTCTCCGTCAACGGCCAGCGCACCTCCACCAACTACTTCACCGTCGACGGCGTCAGCGCCAACTTCGGCGTCATGTCCGGACCCCAGCTTTCCGCCGTTTCCGACGGCGTTCCTGCCCGCCCTCTCCGCCGCCGGCGGCACCAATTCGCTGGTCTCCGTCGACGCCATGCAGGAGTTCCAGGTCCAAACCTCCACCTTCGCCCCCGAGTTCGGCCGCTCGCCCGGCGGGCAGGTCTCCATCGTCACCCGCTCCGGTGGCAACGCCTACCATGGCTCCCTTTTCAACTACTTCCGCAACGACAAGCTCGACGCCAACGACTGGTTCGCCAACCGCGACGGGCTCGCCCGCGCGCCAGTCCGCCAGAACGACTTCGGCGGCGTCTTCGGCGCGCCCGTCTGGATCCCGAAGGTCTATCAGGGCAAGGAAAAGACCTTCTTCTTCGTCAGCTACGAAGGTCTCCGCCTGCGCCAGCCCCAATACGCCACCGACGCCTATCCCACCGCCGCCACCCGCCTGCGCGCCGCGCCCGGCGCGCGCGACGTCG
Organism: Ottelia alismoides; assembly: GCA_037367405.1. Taxonomy (NCBI): domain Eukaryota; kingdom Viridiplantae; phylum Streptophyta; class Magnoliopsida; order Alismatales; family Hydrocharitaceae; genus Ottelia; species Ottelia alismoides. Next base: position 4,821 of record JAZKJV010011333.1, on the reverse strand, counting down.
TCAACGCCTACGCCCTCCCCAACCAGGGCGACCTCGGCGGCGGCTTCGGCCGCTTCGCCGCCAGCTACTCGAATCCCCTGAACCTCGATTCCACCAGCGTCCGCCTCGACCACACCTTCTCGCCGAACTTCACCGTCTTCGGCCGCTACTCCGATTCGCCCTCCGAAGCCCGCTCCCGCGGTCCCATCTCCACCTACGACCTTTCGCTAAACACCATCTCGATCTCCGACGCCAAAACGCGCTCCCGCCACCTTCGGCTCCACCTGGGTGCTCAACTCGCAGGCCATCAACGAAGCTCGCTTCAACTGGGGCCGCAACCTCGGCGGCTATCGCACCGAAATGGACGCCCTCGGCGGCGCCACCGTCATTCCCGATAGCGTCCTCTTCCCGTCGTTCACCAATCGCCAGGTGGCCTCCGCTGGCATCTTGCCCGTCGGCATCCGCGGCTTCGCCGTCGGCACGCTCGCCGACAATCGCCAGGTGCAGTGGAACGCCGTCGATAACTTCTCGCTCACCCGCGGCGCGCACCAGCTCAAGTTCGGCATCGATTCCGCCAGCTCTATCCGGAGCTCCCCGCGCCCACTTATCAGCAATTCGGCGTCTTCGTCGGCCTCGATACGCCCGGCGTCGGCATGCTGGGTGGCCGCACCGCCGCCGCCATCGTCACCGCCTTCGAGGGCATGCGCATCGGCCTGCATAACTTCTCCGCCTACGCGCAGGACACCTGGCGGCCCACGGCGCGCCTGTCCCTGACGTACGGTCTGCGCTGGGATTACAACCCGCCGCCCATCGGCACCGACGGCCGCGCGATCTACGGCGCCATCGGTGCCGAGAATCCTCGCACCGCCCGGCTCTCCGCGCCCGGCGCCCCGCTGTTCAATGTCGACAAGAAGGCCTTTGCGCCCCGCCTCGGCCTCGCCTATCAGCTTTCGTCGCGCGCCAATTGGCAAACCACTCTCCCGCGCCGGCTATGGCATCTTCTACGACCTGCCGCTCGGCGCCTTGCAATCGGCCACCGGCAATCCGCCCTATCGCCGTACCAGCCGCTTTGCCAGCGTCCCTATCCGCTGCCCGCCGCCGAAGCCACGCCGCTGCCCGTCACCACCGCCGGCCGCTTCGATAACGTCTACGCCTTCGCCGACGCCTTCCGCAACCCTTACACGCACCAGTACAACGTCAGCGTCGAGCAGGCGCTCGGCGGACCGCGTGCCTTGACGCTCACCTACGTCGGCGGCGTGGGCCGCCGCTTGCTGCGCCGCGAGGTCTTCGCGCAGCCGCGCACTTTCGACGTCTTCGATAGCGTCCAGATCACCCGCTCGGTGGCCACCAGCGACTATCACTCGCTCCAGGTGCAGTTCGTCCAGCGCTTGCAGAAGGGCCTGCAGGTCATGGCCTCCCACGCCTGGGCCCACTCCATCGATTCCAACTCCGACAACATCAACCTCGTGCTGCCGCTCAGCGTCGCCGACGCCCGCCTCAACCGCGGCTCCTCCGATTTCGACATCCGCCACGTCACCTCCGGCGCGCTCACTTGGGACATCCCCTATCGCAACACCGGCTCCGCGCTCTGCCCCGTGCTGAAGAACTGGGGCATCGATTCCGTCTTCCGCGCCCAGAGCGCCTTCCCGCTCGACGTCTTCAATCGCACCGCGACGCTCATCGGCTCCTACGATCTCCGCCCCGACCTCGTGCCCGGCCAGCCCCTGTGGCTCGACGGCGCTCAGTACGCCGGTGGCCGCATCCTCAACAAGGCGGCTTTCTCCATTCCCGCGCGCCAGCAGGTGAACGGTAATTTTGGCCGCAACGTGCTCCGCGCCTTCCCGCTTTCCCAGGTCGACTTCACCGTCCGCCGCCAGTTCAACCTCTCCGAGCGCACCAACCTCCAGTTCCGCGCCGAGTTCTTCAACGTGCTCAACCATCCCAGCTTCGGCGCGCCTGACACGAACCTCGCCAACCGCCTCTTTGGCCAATCGGTGCAGATGTTCGGCCGCGGACTCGGCCAGGGCGGCATCAGCGGCGGCCAGAACCCGCTCTACAGCGTCGGCGCGCCGCGCTCGGTGCAGTTGGCACTCAAGCTTCGCTGGTAAACACCAAACGGCGCCCGAGTCTCCTCGGGCGCCGTTCGGTTACATCACCGGCAAAGGCTGAGGGCCGAGCTCACCACCGCCGGAAATACGGCCGATTCCAATACCAAGCCGGACCCCAGCCCGGGCCCCAACCAGGACCCCAAGCCGGCCCATAGCCGAAGCCCACCGCCGGCCACATCATCGGTCCGGTCTGCGCCCGGCGCCGCAGGGAAGGCTGCGCCACGCGCTGTTGTTCGTAATCCTCCTGCCGCACCGGCAGGAATGCATGCTGCGCGTTCTGCGTCACCACCGTCACCGGGCGCCGCCAAGCGGAACGTCAGGATCGCTTCCGGATCCACTTCCGTCGCCCGCCCCGCGTCAGCAAAACACCGATCGCGCCCGCCCCCGCGCCGGAGATCGCGCCCATGCCAGCGCCGAAGCCGCCGCCGGCAATCGCGCCGATCGCCGCGCCCACGCCCGACGCAGTGCCCACTGCCGTCGCGTCGGTGCCCTTCGACGAACCGCCGCTTTGCCCGGACAGCTCCGTCCGGATCGCCAGCGGCGTCCCATCGGCCAGCGTCAGCTCGGTCAGCTCGATGCCCAGCCGCGACGTGCCTTTGGCTCGCCCGGCCTTCACGGCTTCGGCCACGCGCCCGGTCACCGTCTGACCCCGGCGGGCTACCACGAAACCCTGCGCGATCACCGGCTGCGCCAGCGTCGCGGTAAACATGTCGCCCGCCTGATTGCGGTCGCTCGAAAGAAAATCATTCACGCGCACCGTCACCCAAACGCCTGCCGGCACCGTAATCGACCCCGGAGCCTGCGAATCCAGGGCGGCAGGAGGCGCTGCCGGTGCCTGTTGGGGAACTGTCTGCGGCAGTGGCGCGGCCGCCTCGCTGAACTTGCGCCAGCCGCCTTCCTGTGCGGCCACGGCGCCCACCGCCAGCCACGTCGCGAAGAAAAATGTTTTGCGGAACATGGAATTCAAACCTTCCTGAATTCCTCTTCATGCAACTGTCCGGCCACTTGCCAAGCGCAACAAAACAAAAGCTCCGGCCCGCTCCGGCGCTGTTCCACAATCACCACAGCGGTGGTTTTCGGCCACCGCCCTACTTGCCGAACAGATTCTTCATCACCTGGCCCCACCAGGTGCGCTCCTCGTCCTCGGCGGGCTCGGGAATCGCCATCGCCGGAAGATCGTCGAGCGTCTGCGGCGTTCGCGGCCGTGGCACCTCGAGCTGATCCAGCAGCTTCAGCCGGTTGCCCTCCAGCACGAAGCGCCGCCGCGCGCAGGTGCCATCGGCGTTCTCCAGAATCACGGCCACCACCGGCTTTCCGTTTGGCGCGCTCACTTCCACCGGAAAGTAGCCCACTACGCCCGTCTGCTGGAAGATCCGCACGTACTTGTGGCTCTTCGTACTGAAGAAGGGCCAGCCCCATGCCATCGAACTGGTGCACCCTGCGCCCGCTTGCTGATGGTCGTGAAAAAACCAGTGCTGCTTGCGGCCCGCTTCGGCGTCGGTCACTTCGCCCACCGGGAAGAACGACGTCACGCGGAACCGGCCCACCTGATGCTGCAAGTCCTCCGGCAAATCCATCACCAGCGCGCTCGACAGCGCCCACCCGACGCTGCCGCTCTTCAGCCGCACCAGCGACCAGTCATCGTACACCGGCCCCTTCTGGCGCGACCCCTCCTCGGCTTTCAGCAACAGCGCGTTCTTCACGCTCCGCGGACGCTTCCTTTTTCTTCTCTTCCTCGGCTTCGCCCACCTTCGCGCTCAGCCCCTGCCAATCCTCCGGCGGCTTCGGTGGCGTCGGCGGCGGGGGCAGGGAAAAGGCATCTTCGTCCGCTTTGTCTTTGCGCTTCTTCTTTCTCCCCGGCGGCTCTGGCAGCGCTGGAGGATTGTACGGGGCGCGCAGAGCCAGGCGGTGACCCAGCACCTCCACCCGCCTCGTTCTCCTGCGCGACATCGAACCCGGGCGATTCCCGGTTCGGCGTCGTGTGAATCCGCAGCACGTCACCCGCCCGCCGCCGCCGCCATCGGCGCTGTCTGCTTGTGATCCACCGCCAGTTTATTCAGTCCCTCCACCTCGCGCGCGCCGATCAGCGCCCGCCCATCCACCCAGCCCGTTACGCCGTCGATGGTCCTCACCTGCAGGTTGAACCGCCGCCGCTGCACCACGTCCAGCTTCTCGCCGAACCGGACCTCCGCAATGGCATCGGAGTGAAAACCAATCTCCCGCCGGATCTTTAGCGTCTTGGCGCCAACGAACGCCTTCCCGATCGCGGGCAGGCGCGGGCCCTCGTTGCGTCCACAACTCGGGGCGATCAGTGCGACGATGATGATGAGACAAACTTCTCGCGCGGTCATGTCCAGAATAGGTTTCTCCGGAAGGGCGTGGGAAGATTGCCAGGGCCTGCTGTCAGAGTAACACTGCATGGAGAAAACGCGAAGCGAAGGAGCGGAGAAGACCGCGAAAAACCAGGGCTACTATTGCCCCGCCTGCCGCCGCGCCGTCGATCGCCCGCTCGTCTGCGGCGATTGCCTCGCCGTCATCTGCCGCGAGTGTGGCACGCCTCTCGAGCGCGCCGACGAACTCGGCCTCGGCTAGGCTCTCAAACCGCCGCCCGCAGCAGCACCACCGTGATGTTGTCCGGCCCGCCCCCGGCCCGAGCCTGGTCGATCAGCCGCTCGCAACAAAGATCCAGCCGGCCCATTCCCCGCACCGTCCGCTCGATCTCCTCATCCGGCAA
>JAZKJV010011332.1:380000-482201 GCA_037367405.1 Ottelia alismoides | reverse complement strand
TGGTATGTGACTGGCCGATTTTCCAATTAGATGTCAAGAATGCATTTTTATGGGGACTTGCAGGAGGAAGTCTACATGCAGCAGCCACTGGGGATTGCTGTTGGAAGGAGTCCCATATGGTGTGCAGACTTCACAAGGCCATCTATGGTCTTAAGCAGAGTTTGAGTGCTTTATTTCAGAAGCTCTCAAAGTTATTGAACAATAAGGTTTGTCAAATCTACTGCAGATCATTCTCTTTTTGTTAGGAGAACTCAGAGAGATATCGTTGCTATTTAGTCTAAGTTGATGACATTATTGTTACAAGCAGTGATGAAAAGGGTATTCAAGCAACTAAGGATTTCCTTGGATAACAGTTTGTGACCAAGGATCTTGGCAAGTTGTGTTACTTTCTTAGCCTAGAATTTGCAAGAAATCAGCATGGTATGGTGTTAGAAAATATAATGTGGAAGCTTGATCTGAGAAAGGAATAAAACATTGAGCAACGCGGGATTTTACGTGGAACCCTACTCCCTAACGAGCAGGATCAAACCATGGGAGAATGCCTCAAAGGGATGATCGTTCATTGAACTTTCTCATCTGATACAGGGGGGTCTGGGACTTCTTATATAGCCTCCACAGACCCTCCAAGTCCCACTACTAGTCGATGTAGGACTAAACACTAGATGTGGTAAATGGATCTTGAAAGGATCTATTTACCCATCTAAATGATAAGTGATGCATATACTTTAACACCCCCCTCAAGATGGAGCATGCAATGCTCGGCTTGGACAAACAGAAAAAAACTCAAACTCACAATACAAGACACTACATACAATATCAACTCAACGTGCACAACTGTCGACTGTTGTCGAGGACATTGCTTCTCATGTCATGCACGTGAGGAGGAACAAACGGCCTGGAGTGTGAGTCAAACTGAATCTCCTCGTTGGAGAGCATGTGCTATGTACCGTTCCTGTCAGAGTCACTGCAACTGGAAATGAGTCTCCACTTGGAGAACTCTGGCCCGCCATAATAATGTGGACAACTGCTCCATCTCTGAAAGGGCTGAACTAAAAAAACCATGGAGACATCCTCGTTGAAGTCCACGGTCGCTGGAGAATGGAGTCTAAAAAAGTCTCCTCATCGGAGAACTGGGTCTCTCCTATGCTGGCTCAAAGAATGGGATATCTACTCTGGAGTACCTATGAAACCACATGAAAACCCTAGCCCACATGACATAGGGAATGGGATCTCTACTCTATAACCCCTATGGAGCACATGAAAACCCTGAGACCAAAAACAAAAGATGGGGACCACATCAAAAAGAGCGTACACATGTGCATCAGAAAATAAGTCTCTCTGGAGAACTCAGAGAAAATGGGTCACTCAAATATGGAGTGCCTCGAACTTAGACTCTGAACCAATCCGCAGAGCCTGAAACTGAACTGTAGAGTCTGAACATTTGGCTGGCCTGGAATTTGACATCTGAATCTGGAACAGACATGCGACTCTACACAATACTCATCCTTTCTCCCATACTTATCGGAAAAAAATGATATCGACAAAGTTTGGAGAAGACAAGAAAATGGGAGAATAAAAAAATCACATAAGCCGATAACCATCATTTTTTCAGCTTTTCTTTTCAATTTTTTAATCATTTTTTTGTATAGATTTTTTATGATCCTCTTTTTTCTCGGCTCCTTTTCTCTTTTTTTATAGCCGACTCATTTTCCTTTTTTATCGCGTACGGTTTTTTTATACGCACCTTTTTTCTCAAAACAAATACATTTTTTTTTTGGAAAGCTACCCAACTTGGCCCCCCCCCCAAAAAATCTCTCATTTTTTCTTCTCTCGGCCTAAAGTCTAGGCCCAATGAAAGCACCTCTTCCCCCCTTTTTATAAAAGCTGAGCCTATTAGGAAGAGCATCGGGCCTTTCATATTCTTGATATACGGCTAGGGTTCCCATGGGGAAACCCATTGCCGCGCAGCCGCCGCCTGTTGAAGACGGCAAGGGAGGAGCACATGGAGACAAGTGTGGATGCCGCAACAGCTGCACATCGATATCAAGAGGAGAGGCCTTGCGGAGGATGTTGGAGGTCCGCCTGCGCGATGGAGAAGTTGCGAGGGATCGCACCACCTGTGGCCTGGACCTGGAGATCTATGGACATGTTGCCGTTGCTGGAGGGGAGCCATCGAATGATCTGGAGAAGGGGTGTCTTCGAGAAGGCACATGTTGTCGATGAAGAAGATGTCGCCTGGAGCATCGGGCTCCGCCTCTGCCAGAAGGAAGGGAAGGCTCCGCCTAGAGCCGTTGTTGCGGATGCCCGAGAACTGGGGTTGTGCATATTGTTTATATCATGCGGCCATGGAGCCCTAACTCGGATAAGGACGTCGCTGATTGCCTTGACTGGACATTGCCGTTGGAGATGTGCATCGTGGGGGGTTCCTCCACCTAGATGGTGGTGTCGTTCGACAGGAACCTCCGCCTATGGGAGGTGGCTCACGCGCGCAGCAGAGGAGAGGTGCGGGGGCTGGGAGCCTCTTGGATCGCTTATGGGAAGGTGTCGCCACCAGAAGCCTCTTGGGAAGGAGGCACGTGATCGGGAGGGTCGGGGGCTTGATCATAGATCCACCTGGAAATGGATGCGAGGAAAAACCGGCACCGCCAGCAGAAGTCTCCGATGGACTAGAGATCGATATGCATTGCCTGGATTTTTAGGGTTTTGATGAAACCCTATAATTGTTGGACTTGACTCGGAACTTGAATCCACGAATATCAAAAATGAACTGGAATAATCTTGAATAATCTTTGGCATGAACTTGACTAGAACAATAGATCTTCATAATATTCTTTAAAAAAATAATTAGGGTTTTAATAGAAACCCTAGAATTGTATCTCGAATCTCGAACACAAAAATAAACAAAAAAATCCTTGAGAATCGACCCGCTCTGATACCATGTTAGAAAATATAATGCGGAAGCTTGATCAGAGAAAAGAAATAAAACATTGAGGAACGCATGATTTACAGGGAACCCTACTCACTAAGGAGCGGGATGAAACCACGGGAAAACGTCTCAAAGGGTTGATTGTTAATTGAACTTTCTCATCTGACACAGGAGGGTCTGGGGCTTCTTATATAGCCTCCACGGACCCACCAGGTCCCACCACTGGTGGATATGGGACTAAACATTGGATGTGGTAAATGGACTATGGAATGATCCATTTACACATTTACATGATAAGTGACGCATATACTCTAACATATAGTAATGATGCAAAGGAAGTATGTCACTAATCTCCTATTTGAGACAGGTATGACAGGATGTAGACCTGCTACTACTCCAATGGATCCTAATGCTAGGCTCTATGATGATGACTCTGAGGAGGTGGATAAGAGACGATACAAAGAGCTAGTACGGAAGGTGTTGTATGTCACTATCACGAGGCCTGATATATCATTTGTTGTTAGCAGAGTCAGACAATTTATGGAGCAACCCAGACAAGTTCATATGGATGCAATTAACGTGATTTTGAGGTATGTGAAGTCTTCTCTAGGTGCAGGACTTCTGTTCAGAAGAGACACGTCTCTCACAGTCACTGGATATGCGGATGCAGACTATGTCAGGGTGCCCCAAGGACAAGAAGTCCACCTCAAGCTTCACGATGTTTGTTGGTAGCTGCTAGTTTCATGGAAGAGTAAGAAACATACAGTTGTGGCTAGGTCTAGTGTTGAATCAGAGTATAGGGCCGTGAACCAAGGGAGCACGGAAATGATATGGGTCAAGTCTGTCATGATTGACCTAACTATTGAGGTGTCTCTTCTATGCATCTTGTTAGAGATTGCAGAAGATTTCTTTCTGGACGCAGACGTGGTCATGACTCTGGACGCGGACGCGATCGTAGACGTGGTCGTGATTCGTCTACTCGGTATCCAGCATGCGTACACTGTGGACGATGGAATCACCCTTTTGATCGTGGTTGGGCAACGTTGGGATGCAACCTAATACCAACAATGCCTATGATGAAGTATCGTATGATGCAACTGCAGAAACATCTACTCAGCAAACCAGCAAGGCACAAACCCCATTCACTGCTTCTGAATATGCTTGCCTACGACAAGTGCTGCAAGAATCTAGTCCTCTTGATAGTAATGCGTCTGCCCCTACTGTTAGCCTGGCTACTACCTCAGGTACAGTAGCAAACTTTGTCTCTGCCTCTAAGCATGCATGGATTATTGATTCTGGAGCCTCTACCCATCTGACGGAAGAAAAAAGTTTGCTAACCTCCTCCCAGTCGTCTCCTCTGTGAAGATTGTTCGGGTTGCTAATGGGGATCATTCCCCAGTGATTGTTGTTGGTACTGTCAACTTTTCTTCCAAGTTGCATCTGACAGATGTTCATTATGCCCCTGCTTTTCCTCTCAGCCTTCTATCAGTACAGAAGCTATGTCGTAAGCTTAAATGTTGTGTTATTTTTTATGAGGTTTGTTGTTATTTTCAGTACATCCGAACGAGGAAGATTTTTGGTAGGGGTCATGAGAGGAACGACCTCTATTACCTCGACATCCCTTCTGATTCCAACTTTGCTGGTGCGGTCTCCATCTCTGAAGATCCTTTTCTATGGCACATTCATCTTGGCCACCCTTCTGTTAAAGCTCTCTCAATGATGTTCCCTGAACTTTCTATGTTGAAACCTTTTGAGTGTGAAGCATGTCAGTTCGGGAAACTGATGAATCTGTGATTCATCACATCAAAAGTCAAAAATAGAGCCTTGTTCCCGAGAAAATAGAGGCATATTTCCTTTTATCTTGCATAAATAACACTCATGCATGCATCCATAATTCATGCATTTTAGCAGCTCATCTGCATTTAAATAAGAAGCCAAAAATCCCCTGTAAAATACCTCTTCACCAAAATAACTTCTTCTCTATAATATGTATGTATTTCTTAATAATATAGGGAAGAATGCCAAAAATCACCCTTGTAAAATAGCCAAAATAGCCTAAGAACCCTTGTACATTAAAACACAAAATAAAGCCCTCATACAAACCCCAAATTAGGTCTACTCACTCTTAGAATACTACACATTAAAAGACCTTCAAAATGAGACTAATTTCATTGAAATTGGAGCTTGTATGAGAAACTTGGGTTTTTGGGCCATTTTGTATACTACATATGTATATTTATGTATCCTTGTATTTATGTATCATATTTGACCTCATCTCCGTCTTTGGTCAACATGAAACTTGTAGATCTCATCAAGATCTACAACTTTCATGTTTTGAGTTTTTCCAAATTCGGCTTCCTCTTCTCTCTACACGTGTTTCTTCCTCCAGCCATTCACAGCAGGCCACGTGGCGCCCTCTGGTTGCGCCACGCGGCCCGCTGCCCATCGCCTCATCCGCCTGCGCCTTCCGCCGTTGGATCTCGCTTCAGATCCAACGGCCCAGGCCTTTCCACGTACCTGACCATCTCCCAGCCATCAGATCCGCCCCACACTTCATCTCCACCGTCCCTCAGCGCCGCACCCCCAGCCAGCCACGTGGCGGCATCTACGCCGCTTGATCGCGTCCCCGATCCTCTCATCGCAGCCGCCCCTCTCCCAGCGAGTCTCGACCCTCAGATCAACTCCACCCTCTCATCTAAACCGCCCGCTCGCGCTTTGCCTCAACGCGCCACGTGGCTCCATCACAACCCATCATCTACGCGCCCCAGATCTAATCCTACCCGCTCACCACGCTCTGATCTCCACCGTTGGATCACAAGATCCAACGGTGGAGACCTCGTCTCCTACCTCCAGGCGCCCCTCTCCCCCACATCCCTTGCCTTGCGGGAGGGGCGCCCCCTTTCTTTTTTTGGACACACGTCAGCCATCTCCTCCGGCCGCTGACCCCCCCACGACATCACCCACTCATCCCTCTCCCTCGCCAGCTCCCTCAAGCTCCACCACCTCCACCATACTCGCCCCACGACGACCACCAACCTCGCCACTCCACCAGCCAACCCACCTCCTTCGCCTTATAAATACGCCACCACTTTCGCCGTTCACCCCCATCCGCCACTCCAGTGAGCTTCCCTGAGCTCCGACCTACCAGTTGGTGACAGCAATTAGGTAAATCGTTGAGCGAAGAAGGAGAATCGACTCCGGCGAGATCCACGGCCGCCACCGCCGTGCTGCAGCCTCCCTCGAGCAGCTGCCCGAGCTCGGGGACCCTACCGATCCCTTGAGCGAAGACCTGGAGCTCAAAGCTGAGCCCCATTCCCCAGGTAACCCCCTCCATTCGTACTCCGACCTTCTTCTTCATTTTCTTGCTTTTTCTCCGTTTTTATTCGACGTCACCAGCCACCTTCGCGCCTCCAAATCACCTCGACGAGCTTCGCGTCGAAGCTCCCGTCCTCGGCTGACCCATTTTCACACCTCATCGACGCTTTTCCCGCTACTCCGACGAACAGCTCCGCCGTTTGGCCGGAGCTTGCTTGCCGGACACCCACACTCCACGACAGGCCTCGCCGATCACGCCACACTTCTCCACGAACACTTGCACGCTTCGGCTATCTATTCTAACTCCTGCAGGTTCTCATTCCTTCATTGGTCGGAGCCTCACCGGAGCTCCATCCGAGCTTCGTCTCCAGCAAGCTTCAGCCCACCTCCACAGCCACTGAGCCCACCGGAGGCTTCGCCACACGACCGTGCATCTTCCGAGATACTCAGGAGCATACGAAGAGCTCCATTGACGCCTAGCGACCTCGACGGAGCAACCCCATCGACGCCGGAGATCCGCCTTCTCCTCCGCAGGTGGCGGAGGCCCGTTCGAGACGAAGCAGCAGCAGCCGTTCGATCAACCGATCGAACGGTCCTCGTCCCGCCACGTGTTCCCTCACCGCGCCCGTCCCCGACCGTTGATCGCGCCTCAGATCGGACGGCTCTCCAGTTGCCACGCGTCTTCATCGACATCCCTTGGATCCATCTTGATCCGAGGGTCTTCAGGCCGCCACGTACACGAGTCCGAGCCTCGGCCTCCAAGCCTAGGCTCGGGCGACCCGAGGCTGCACCGAGCCGTCGTCCGAACCTCCAGAGGACCCGAGCCTCGATCCGAGCCTCCAACGCCCTCCAAACCTAGGTCGCCCACGTGAGGAGCACGTGCGGCCTGGGTTAATTGCACAGAAGCCCCTGAAGCTTTCCGAAATTACAAAGAGGTCCTTGTGAAGCAGACCCCACGTGAGGAGCACGTGTCCCGTGGAGAAATTGCGTAAGAGTCCACCATATTATCGGTAATTGCATTTTAGTCCTTGTCAGCATATTTATTTATTGAAAGTTTAATTTTCCAGTATTGCATTCACACCCCTGTGTTTGCACGTGTCCCTAGAGTACATTTTTCATCATTTTGAGATTCTAAAAATTGCATGTTGTTGGAAATTTTGTCCTCCATCTGTTAGTACACGTGTCTGATTTTTGTAGGCTTATTTGAATTATTAATGAATTAATTGGTTCATTGTTGACATATTTTGCCCAGTGATGCCTTTTGATTTTTATTAATTATCTGTGCCTTCAAAAATTATCAAAAAATCACAGTAGCCTAAGGACATCATTTCTAACACACCATAAAAATTTCATAGCATTTGCACGCATATCGAGGCCTAAATAAATAGTTTAGTGATTTTCTTAAATTAATTTTAATTTAATTCATTTCACAGTAAATTTAAGTCCTGTTAATTTTCCTAGGTCCCTTATCATTAGACCCACCTAGGATAATTTTAGTTCTTGAAAAAATTGTGATTTGATATTTATTAAAAATTAAATACTGAAAATTACTCTGTCTGCTTATTTCATTCACAGAAAATTTATTTTGAGTCGAAAAATTCCAAAAAAATTAGTGTAGGTCATTTTCTTCATAAATAATCATCTGGCCAATTTTCATTATTTTTGGACTTCATTTGATACATCATTTAAATCAAACGTTAAATTGGCTCGCCTTGTCTGCATATGTCTGCATAAAAACTAAAAAGACCAAAAAAATTCTTCCTCGAACATCAACACTTGAAAAATTGCTCTAATTCACCTAAGGAGACAGATGCCTCCCTGAGATCGACCTTGGACTTCCACCAAGTAAAAAAAATTGCCGCTTAAAATTAACTTCACATTAATCGTTAAGTGGTTTTTGATTAACCCCTTGTATCCGATTACAACGAATCACATACATTAATTTGGACATTAATTTGACCGAATTAACATAGGGTGCGGGGCGGCTATCAAAATGGCGCCATTGCCGGGGAGGCACGGCTTAGGTTAATTTGTAGCATATTTTTGAGTGTTTGATTTTCATTCCCCGGGTAGTCTGACCCCCGGTTTTTCTTGTGATTATTTCTCTTATTTATTTTTGCATTATTTTATTTTTGTGTCACTCTCTAACCTCCATTTAATTTTTGTGCGAGGACCGCGAGGAGTCGGCGACGCTTCAAAGACTTAGCATTTAAATTGTGTTGCGAGAAAGAGAGGCATTGTATTTTTTATTTTATTTTTCTTTTGCATTATTTCCAGCGGTTCCCGTTTGGGATCTCGCGCGTGTAAATATAGTGGAAACTGTGTCCTGTGTGCTGTGTGGGTGACTGGTAATTTAGCTTGCACTAGCAGCTCCTCGAGCCACTCTAGGATTTGTTTGTGCTCGTAATCAATAGGACCACACATCACACTTAAAAGACGCACCTAGACCGCAGTACTTAGTCAAAAATTAAACCGTTCTTCACGTTAATAGAACTGCCTGTCTAGGAGCGGCTTTCATCGCCTGCATTTGCATGTAGAATAAAGTTTTCAATTCTGTATTACATCCTGCATCAACAAGCGAAGGGATCACTGTAAGTACTCTCTACTTAGCATACGCATCATCGATTTCAACTTGCATCAGCTTTTCTCGATTTCCCCCTCTGATTTTCTCACTTAAATTAAACAGGAAATTGGGACTGTCCGATAGGCGTGCTTTGTGGTGGATTAATTAAAGTGATAACCTAACCTTAAAATCGGGACCGCTAACAGTATTGACCAAAAAAAGAATAAAAACTGAAAATTGTTTGCGGGAGACTAATCCCCGACCTTGTTTTCAGGCTGAGTGAGGGTACCTGAGTGTGTGTGAACACCCTAAGGTAGAGCCCAAATCCCCGTCTTCCATATCACGTTCTAACTGATCCTAGCAAATATCACAAGCCGGATATTTTCAGATTCTTTGACTAGTACCAAGTAGCCTCCGCCTGTCTCAGGTAGATAGGGGCGAAATTGCGGTACTTCGCGACAAGCTGCCAGTAACCCCCAGGGGTGAAGTTCCGGCCTTGTCAGCCTCCGCCTGCTTGCAGGTAGATAGGGGCGTGGTCACTGAATCCATCGGCTTGGGATAGGAGCGAAGAAAGGAAGGAGCGGCGGTATCTTAGACGACAGGATAAACAGGGAAGACGCATCCGGCTCTGAGCCGACTTCCCTCTAGGCCGCGTAATCCTTGCTAGATTTGCTTGAATATCACACTTAAAAACTACAAGATAAATTGGACTCAACTTTGAGTCCTTCACTGTGTTGAGTGTGAATCCAGGGTCTTGGATTGATCTTGTGCTTGCTTCAGGTAGGAGTAAAATCCTATCTTCTTCTTGCTTCACCAAGATGAGTGACTGGTGAGATCTCGACGCACTATTCACTGATCTCTCTATGAGTCCCCAAGTAACTCGTCTTTCTCGGTCCGAGCGCACCTTGGACCACCCAGGACTCATGACCCTCTTGAGTCCTGGTCCCCTCATGCTCAGGGTGGTTACTCTCAAACCAACCCCTTTATCTCCTCTGAGATTACCGAGGAAGACCATTGCCTCGGTAATCCCCTTCCTTGATTCACCCTCTAACACCGATCTTATTTTCCATTCCCCAGAACTAGAGGGAGAAATGCCGCCAAGGATGCTGCCCGATGAGGACCAGATGAGACAGATTCTTAGACGCCTTGCCGAAGCCGAACAGAAAAATGTTGATCTCACGGCCCGGATGGGACAGATAATAGTAGCTGAAGGAATCGACCGACCAATGGTCGATACCTACAACCCGGCGGAGAACGAGATCCAAAATTGGCTAGCACCTGCAGTTCCCGACCAGGCATTCGAGATGAAGCCCCACTTCCTTAGCCTGCTGCCGAAGTTTAACGGAAACCTCAGTGAAGAGCCTTACACCTTCCTCCGTGACTTCGAACTAGTATGCAACAATCTTAGCCATCCCAATGTCGGCCAAGATTATATCCGGCTGAAGGCCACCCCGTTTGCCTTAGGAGATAAGACTGCACATTGGTTGAAAAACTTAGGGGGTGGTATGTACTACCTGGATGCAGTTCAAGGACCTCTTCTTGAAGAAGTTCTACCCTCTCAGTAGAACCAATCAGATGCGAACGAAGATTGCCAGCTTCGCCCAAGGACCCTGCGAACCGTTCCATGAGGCTTGGGACAGGTTCAATGACTTAGTACAGAAATGCCCATGCCACGGCATTTCTAAGGCGATCTTAGTCCAGACCTTGTTCTGCGGTCTAACCCCAGAAATGCAGGGGTTAGTCAGTGCCGCCTGTGGAGGAAGCTATCTGAACAAGAACGAGCACGCCGTGTGGAAAATCCTAGAGCAGATGGGAAAAAACCGGCAGGTCACAGGCCACAGGGCCTATCAGTTGTCTCCCTCGACCTTATCCAGTGAGACAACTAAAAGGACTGTTGCAGATCTGACTGAGGACCTCATCCCCAGCATGGGGATGATTGCCGACAAGCTTACCATGGTCGAGCAGATCCACAAGAGAGTCGCAGAGATGGAGTCTCTTTCGAGCCTTCCCAAGAAGGTGGAGGAACTCTCTGAAAAGGTAGCCAAGATTAAGCTACCCACCCCTTCTGCACCACCTGTACCTGTACATCGAGTCCATCTTGTACAGGAACAGGCACCGGGGTCTCAGAGCAGCTGGGATCAGACTTATACCCAGCAGAACCATCATGCACCCCCACCAGTGGAGACGGAATACGAGGAGCCTTCGCCTGTATACGAGATCAACGGGCTGTGGTACAGCCGTGACCCGCTAGTCCGGCAAATCGAGATGGGGAAGGATCAGGCACACCGCCCAACCCCAGTCTACCAGGAGACCAGGCCCGTCACAATCCCGCGATACCAGTCCAGGCCAGAACAGGGGTACCAGCCGCAGCAACGCACCTACCAGCAGGGGCCAGCACCGTCCCATCAGCAGCAGTATCGGCACGGCCAGCAGGGCCAGTACAGGACCGCATCCACTCAGCAGCCAGCCCAGCCCACCGAATTGGAGTCCCTCACCTTGGCGATCCAGACCCTGTCTGATAGGGTCCAACAGATGCAGAATGACTACCTGGACATGAGGACCGACATCAATCGGGTCTCTCGTGCCCAGGACCAACAAATGGCGCCAAGGACTCCAATTCCTGCATAGGTTCAGGCCAACCCAAACAGCATACACCAGGGCCAGAACCGACCCCGAGATCAGGTATACTATTCAGATAATTATTTATCTGAACATGAGATCCTTTCGTACGATAATGTTAACCATATGTCCCTCAGGAGCGGAAGGACCGTGACCATACCTGATCGGGCACGGGCGCAAAAGGAAGGAACCTCCGAAACTCTACCTGAGGAGAATTCGGAGGAAGAAGAGGAGGAGCACCACCACCACCGTCAGCGGAAGAAGAGGACATCTGAGTCCTCGAAGCATCAGCCCCGCAGTCACCCAGAGTCAGACGACACCGATGAGCCCGCACCTCCATCTGAGGAGGATCGTCCAGAAGAAGCGGAAGAAGCATCACCGGTCTCGCCCCAGCATTTTCTTTTCGATCAGAGTCCAAGTCCGAGTCTGTATCAGAGTCTGAGTCAGAGTCGTGTCAAAAACTCAGTTCCAGAAATCAATGAGAATATTTCAGTTCCAGAACCTGAGTTAATAATCCCTTTCCCCCGAGCTCTCAAGGGTGGAAAGAAGAAAATCAAAAATTCCAAAAAGATGACCCTGAGATGACTGAATTTTGCAATAAACACATCAAGGTCACAATCCCTTTTGACAAGTTCGTGGAAATGACCCCTGCGTTCCAAAAATACCTTAAGGTGAGATGCACACCTACTAGGGTTAGTAGGAAGACCAAAAGCCGTGTTGAGAAACACGTTCTATCAGTAGCCACGACTTGTGCAATCAAGAACTCGTTTCCTCGGAAACGAAGAGACATGGGTGCACACTATGTAGTGAGTCATGTTGATGACATCGCGTTTGCACGCACTCTCCTGGACAATGGTTCCTCGATCAACTTAATGCCCACAGCCCTCTATGAGCGGCTTAATCTCGGACCTCTTAGGAAATCTAGAGCTATTCTGCAGTTTGCTGACAAATCCACTAAGAGGTCCCAATGAGAGTTAAGGAACATTGTGATCAAAGTCGAGGGGCAAGAATACATGGTGGACTTCACTGTCCTGGATATGGAAACCCCTCGTAATTGGAGAGATTCCCAGATCATTTTAGGTAGGCCCTTCCTCAGAACAGCGGGGGCCTTGTTTGATTATAAGAATGGGAAGATTCAGTTCCAAACTCCAGGCGGAGATGAGGAACTTGAGATGAAGCAGACAAGATGGCAGAGACCGGACTCCGAATCCAGCACCGAGTACTCTTCTACCGGAACAGACTGTGAGCATGTAGACGTAGTTGGGCCATGGAGACAGAACCCAGCCAGCATCGATGTGTCCATCTCCTTTGAAGATGATCCAGTGCATGAGTCAGTCTGCGAGATCCTCAGGAACGAGTACAGCTCTGAGCCTGCATCGCCCTACATCTTCGATGACGTAGAGGCCCAGTTGGGCCTGTCAGTCCTTACATCCTTAGGACAATCGGAAGATGAGGATGACGAGTCGGACGAGGCGTTTGCCGATTGCATGGAGACCTTTGACGATCCGACTCCAGAACCGAGTTTGGTGGCAGCTACTACAGAACATGATCCAGCCACCTCCAACACCGAACCAGATCTGATTGAACCAGACTTTCTAGACGATCAAACTATTCCTGAGCTCAAACCTTTACCCACAACCCTGAAATATGCCTTCCTTGCGGGCCAAGACAAGAAATTTCCGGTCATTATCAGTTCGCAATTGACCGAGGAGCAGGAATCTCGCTTGCTAGAGATCCTAGAGAAGAACCGCAAGGCAATAGGCTGGAGCATTTCCGATCTCCACGGGATAAATCCCGCTCTGTGTTCGCACCATATATACTTGGAGAACGAAGCCAAACCCTCTCGTGAATTCCAACGTCGGTTGAATCTAAATTTACGAGAGGTTGTGAAGAAAGAGATAGAAAAATGGTGCGATGCGGGTTTTATTTACCCAATCTCCGACTCTAAATGGGTGGCCCCAATCCATGTTGTCCCGAAGAAGTCGGGAATTCAGACGACCACCAACGAGGACGGAGAGGAGATCGTGACGAGAGTACCCACGTCGTGGCGCGTCTGCGTGGATTACAGACGCTTGAATGCCGCGACGAAGAAGGATCATTTCCCCCTGCCGTTCATTGATCAGATCCTAGAAAGACTAGCGGGGAAGGAATTCTTCTGCTTCCTTGATGGGTTCTCAGGCTACAATCAAGTAGCCATAACTCCGGAGGACCAGGAAAAGACCACGTTCACATGCCCCTTTGGTACCTATGCTTTCAGGCGCATGCCTTTTGGGCTATGCAATGCTCCAGGTACTTTTCAAAGGTGCATGATTGATGTATTCGCCGAAATGGTCGGCGAATTCCTGGAAGTCTTCATGGATGACTTCTCGGTCCACAGCGACTCTTTTGATTCCTGCCTTAGGAATCTGGACCGAGTCCTCAAAAGATGTTGTGAGGTCAATCCGGTGCTCTCCTGGGAGAAAAGTCACTTCATGGTGACGGAGGGCATAGTGTTGGGGCATGTCATCTCCAAGAGAGGAATGGAGGTTGACCCTGCCAAGGTGGACGTGATCAGACGACTCCAGCCACCAACCAACGTACGGCAGTTGCGGTCGTTCCTCGGGCATGTCGGATTTTATCGAAGATTTATCAAGGATTTCTCTAAGATTGCCCGACCGCTAACTGAGCTTTTAGGCAAAGACACGGAGTTTATTGTAGATCACAAATGTCTTGAGGCCTTTAAGCTGTTACAAGGAATGATCATGGACGCACCCATCTTACAAGCCCCAGATTGGTCTCTCCCTTTTGAGATCATGACTGACGCCTCAGATTATGTTGTTGGGGCTGTATTGGGACAAAGAAGAGATAGCGTCCCGTTTGCAATTCACTACGCAAGCAAAGTGCTTGATTCTGCTCAGCGTAACTATACAGTTACCGAAAAGGAAATGCTTGCGGTAGTGTTTGCCTTGGACAAATTCAGATCTCATTTAATCGGATCCAAGGTAACGTGTTCACAGACCATACGGCACTACGATACCTGATGGAGAAGAAGGACGCGAAGGCGCGTCTTCTTCGTTGGATTTTACTTATCCAGGAATTTGATTTGGACATCCGTGATAAACCTGGAAAGAAGAACGTAGTAGCCGATCATCTTTCTCGTCTCGAAGATCTTAATACTTCCGATGTTTCCCCGATTCGAGACTCCTTCCCTGACGAGTCGATTTTTGCTATCGACTTACTCCCATGGTACGCCAATATCGTGAACTATCTTGTCTCCAAGAAAGTTCCCGAGGATTGGCCCAAGAGCCAAATCGACCGACTAAAGTCGGACGCTAGACACTACCATTGGGAGGATCCGATCCTTTTCTTTGAAGGACCGGATTGTGTCTGGAGACGTTGTATTCCTCAGGAGGAATACCAGAGTGTCCTTTCTTTATGCCATAGCTTAGAGGCAGGAGGACACCACTCCGGGAAGAGGACCGCATGGAAGGTACTTCAGTGTGGCTTTTACTGGCCGACTCTGTTTCGCGATGCCACCGCCTTCGCAAAGGCGTGCCCAGTTTGCCAGAGAATGGGAGGAACCGTTGGTTCCAAGGATGAGATGCCAATGCAGCCGGTCATCATTTGTGATGTCTTTGACGCCTGGGGCATCGATTTCATGGGCCCATTCCCTGTCAGCCACGGATTCGAATACATTCTTCTTGCGGTTGACTACCTATCTAGATGGGTGGAGGCTATCCCAACCCGAGCCGCAGACAGCAGGACTGTCTGTAAATTCATCCGAGAGAACATAATCTCTAGGTTCGGGATCCCCAAAATGATGATATCAGACGGGGGTAGCCACTTTGTGAATCGGGAGGTGAAGAAACTCCTGAAGGACTACGGCATCGAACACTATGTCGCGAGTCCTTACCACCCACAAACTAATGGTATGGCTGAGGTGTCCAATAGGGAGGTGAAAACCATATTGCAAAAGCTTGTCCGCCCGGACAGGAAGGACTGGTCTCAGATCTTGGATCAAGTCCTCTGGGCGTATAGGACGGCTTACAAGACACCGTTAGGCACCTCCCCATTCCGAATGGTATTCGGAAAGCCGTGCCACTTGCCCGCAGAGTTAGTGCACAAATCAGAATGGGCAATAAAAAAGGTCAACTGGAACACACACCTGGGGCAGAAACAGAGAGACATGGATCTGAATGAGCTTGTGGAAGTCAGAAACCGAGCATACGACAACAGTGTGGTGTACAAGGACAAAGTGAAGCGTTGGCACGATAGATATATCAGACGAAAGACCTTTGTTCCTGGACAAAAGGTATGGTTGTTCAATGCCAGGCTGAAGACTTTCCAAGGCAAATTAAAGTCTAAGTGGACGGGACCATTCGTTGTCCGAACGGTGCATGATAGTGGATGTGTCGAGATCTCAGATCTCGCAGATGACGCACCGACATTCCTAGTAAATGGACAGCTGTTGAAGCACTTCGTCGAACCCAATGAACAGTTAGTCCATGTGGAGGAGATTGTATTCATGCGCGAGACAGATACAGCAGATACATCTCAAGCCGCGTATGAGACCTTGCAGCAATGAACTCCAGCCATCAGCAGCATCTCCAAAAGATTCAGACCGACTCAGCTGTATATATATCATTCTTCCTGTAGATCCTATCCTTTATCCCCACGATTCCAGTAACCCATCCCCACATCATCGAACCATTATCTTGGACTATACTTAAGGATGACCAGATCCTAAGTATAGGGGGGGAAGGGTAACCCGAGTCGATTCACTGTACATTCTCCAGATTACATCGGTTCTCATACTCACTCCTGTCCTATACTTAGGCTGAGCAGAGCCTAAGTATAGGGGGGACCGATGCCCGCCATGTATATATTCATCCATCTCTCAACTTTCCCTCGTCCGCCCCATTTCTGATCTTCTTAGGCTGCTAGAGCCTAAGTATAGGGGGGCGAGACGACTTCTATACTTTCTGTTCCTTTTGGCTCTCCTACGCTTAGCACGAGCTATGTCTTTTTCCTCGCTCTTCGTGCTCTGAGGACATAGCACACGCTAAGTATAGGGGGGCGTGTATATATTACATATATACTTTACCCATAGCTCGTACTTTCGCGTATGCGTATTTTTGTATTTAGTACGGGTGGGTAAAAATCAAAAAAAAAATTTGAAAAATATAGGCTTCTTATTTACTCTTGCATATCATCTCTGCATAGAAAAATAAAAAAAGAGAGTCTTGCATTTCCATAACATGACATCTCATCTCATCTGCATATCTTTGCATATGCAAAGTGAAAAGCTAGTGGGTTCTAGACCAAGTTATGAGTAGATATTGAGGATGGACTTGATTTGAACTTAATCCACCTAATTTCAGAGGAACCTTATAGGAACTGGAGTTAAGATTTCTCAGGTCAAGCGACTTAATTCTTTGAGTCCGCATGTCTATGTTCACATGTCATCTTAATGAGTCTAAGTAGAATATCTCGTGCATACGCAGGATTCTTTTAGATAATGACCTAACTTGGACAAGCACTATGCACGTAGCTCTTCACTGATGAGGTGGTGAGGAGGTAGAATCCTTTAGCTTGGAGTAGCACACGGGTGGAAACATCCGTCCTCCTCTAGGGAGGGAAGTGCGTCTCAACCTAGTCTAGTGGTGTTGACATCTAAGGACAGGGTGTTGTGGGTTGCAATAATGCTTCAAAAGAGGGATAGTCTACTGACTCAAGAGGAAAAACTCCTGATGTACATGCTGCTCCTGAAAAAAAAATGCAAAAACTCCAAAAAAATCAGACAGGTTCAAAAAATATATATATAAAATACTTGTCGGAGCCTGTATACTAGTAAAGAAATGCAGCTGGATGACTTGGCTACACTGGTCAGGCATCCCGGGACCGGGATAGGTAGCTACACTGGCTACCATCCATTCTCTTCTCTACCCCCTCCTCTTGAGTTGGTCGTACTTGAACTTAGAAGGGAATACCCCGCTCCTCGAGGAAAGAGTTATTGGACCGGGTTATTGAGTTACCTTGTTAGAGGAGGCTGGTTCCGAGCCATTTCTGATGTGGAGAGTTACAAATCACTTACACAGTACAAGTAAGAATCATAGTCATCAGAAATTTGCGTTTGAGGATTTGTTCTGACCTGACTATTGAGGCGTCTTGAATAGAAGACTTGTGGAACTTGAAGTCTGTTAGGTCTTAAGTCCAGGTCCAAATAAGGTTCCGCCACACAATTAATCCAAAGTTCGAGTCAGACTCCATGTTTCAACTTTTGTTCATGACTTTGGTTTGGAACCCAAAATCATTTCACTCTTGCATTTCATTTTAGTTGCTCGGGGACGAGCAAGGTTTAAGTATAGGGGGTTGATGAATCTGTGATTCATCACATCAAAAGTCAAAAATAGAGCCTTGTTCCCGAGAAAATAGAGGCATATTTCCTTTTATCTTGCATAAATAACACTCATGCATGCATCCATAATTCATGCATTTTAGCAGCTCATCTGCATTTAAATAAGAAGCCAAAAATCCCCTGTAAAATACCTCTTCACCAAAATAACTTCTTCTCTATAATATGTATGTATTTCTTAATAATATAGGGAAGAATGCCAAAAATCACCCTTGTAAAATAGCCAAAATAGCCTAAGAACCCTTGTACATTAAAACACAAATAAAGCCCTCATACAAACCCCAAATTAGGTCTACTCACTCTTAGAATACTACACATTAAAAGACCTTCAAAATGAGACTAATTTCATTGAAATTGGAGCTTGTATGAGAAACTTGGCTTTGGGCCATTTTGTATACTACATATGTATATTTATGTATCCTTGTATTTATGTATCATATTTGACCTCATCTCCGTCTTTGGTCAACATGAAACTTGTAGATCTCATCAAGATCTACAACTTTCATGTTTTGAGTTTTTCCAAATTCGGCTTCCTCTTCTCTCTACACGTGTTTCTTCCTCCAGCCATTCACAGCAGGCCACGTGGCGCCCTCTGGTTGCGCCACGCGGCCCGCTGCCCATCGCCTCATCCGCCCGCGCCTTCCGCCGTTGGATCTCGCTTCAGATCCAACGGCCCAAGCCTTTCCACGTACCTGACCATCTCCCAGCCATCAGATCCGCCCCACACTTCATCTCCACCGTCCCTCAGCGCCGCACCCCCAGCCAGCCACGTGGCGGCATCTACGCCGCTTGATCGCGTCCCCGATCCTCTCATCGCAGCCGCCCCTCTCCCAGCGAGTCTCGACCCTCAGATCAACTCCACCCTCTCATCTAAACCGCCCGCTCGCGCTTCGCCTCAACGCGCCACGTGGCTCCATCACAACCCATCATCTACGCGCCCCAGATCTAATCCTACCCGCTCACCACGCTCTGATCTCCACCGTTGGATCACAAGATCCAACGGTGGAGACCTCGTCTCCTACCTCCAGGCGCCCCTCTCCCCCACGTCCCTTGCCTTGCGGGAGGGGCGCCCCCTTTCTTTTTTTGGACACACGTCAGCCATCTCCTCCGGCCGCTGACCCCCCCACGACATCACCCACTCATCCCTCTCCCTCGCCAGCTCCCTCAAGCTCCACCACCTCCACCATACTCGCCCCACGACGACCACCAACCTCGCCACTCCACCAGCCAACCCACCTCCTTCGCCTTATAAATACGCCACCACCTTCGCCGTTCACCCCCATCCGCCACTCCAGTGAGCTTCCCTGAGCTCCGACCTACCAGTTGGTGACAGCAATTAGGTAAATCGTTGAGCGAAGAAGGAGAATCGACTCCGGCGAGATCCACGGCCGCCACCGCCGTGCTGCAGCCTCCCTCGAGCAGCTGCCCGAGCTCGGGACCCTACCGATCCCTTGAGCGAAGACCTGGAGCTCAAAGCTGAGCCCCATTCCCCAGGTAACCCCCTCCATTCGTACTCCGACCTTCTTCTTCATTTTCTTGCTTTTTCTCCGTTTTTATTCGACGTCACCAGCCACCTTCGCGCCTCCAAATCACCTCGACGAGCTTCGCGTCGAAGCTCCCGTCCTCGCTGACCCATTTTCACACCTCATCGACGCTTTTCCCGCTACTCCGACGAACAGCTCCGCCGTTTGGCCGGAGCTTGCTTGCCGGACACCCACACTCCACGACAGGCCTCGCCGATCACGCCACACTTCTCCACGAACACTTGCACGCTTCGGCTATCTATTCTAACTCCTGCAGGTTCTCATTCCTTCATTGGCCGGAGCCTCACCGGAGCTCCATCCGAGCTTCGTCTCCAGCAAGCTTCAGCCCACCTCCACAGCCACTGAGCCCACCGGAGGCTTCGCCGCACGACCGTGCATCTTCCGAGATACTCAGGAGCATACGAAGAGCTCCATTGACGCCTAGCGACCTCGACGGAGCAACCCCATCGACGCCGGAGATCCGCCTTCTCCTCCGCAGGTGGCGGAGGCCCGTTCGAGACGAAGCAGCAGCAGCCGTTCGATCAACCGATCGAACGGTCCTCGTCCCGCCACGTGTTCCCTCACCGCGCCCGTCCCCGACCGTTGATCGCGCCTCAGATCGGACGGCTCTCCAGTTGCCACGCGTCTTCATCGACATCCCTTGGATCCATCTTGATCCGAGGGTCTTCAGGCCGCCACGTACACGAGTCCGAGCCTCGGCCTCCAAGCCTAGGCTCGGGCGACCCGAGGCTGCACCGAGCCGTCGTCCGAACCTCCAGAGGACCCGAGCCTCGATCCGAGCCTCCGACGCCCTCCGAACCTAGGTCGCCCACGTGAGGAGCACGTGCGGCCTGGGTTAATTGCACAGAAGCCCCTGAAGCTTTCCGAAATTACAAAGAGGTCCCTGTGAAGCAGACCCCACGTGAGGAGCACGTGTCCCGTGGAGAAATTGCATAAGAGTCCACCATATTATCGGTAATTGCATTTTAGTCCCTGTCAGCATATTTATTTATTGAATGTTTAATTTCCAGTATTGCATTCACACCCCTGTGTTTGCACGTGTCCCTAGAGTACATTTTTCATCATTTTGAGATTCTAAAAATTGCATGTTGTTGGAAATTTTGTCCTCCATCTGTTAGTACACGTGTCTGATTTTTGTAGGCTTATTTGAATTATTAATGAATTAATTGGTTCATTGTTGACATATTTTGCCCAGTGATGCCTTTTGATTTTTTATTAATTATCTGTGCCTTCAAAAATTATCAAAAAATCACAGTAGCCTAAGGACATCATTTCTAACACACCATAAAAATTTCATAGCATTTGCACGCATATCGAGGCCTAAATAAATAGTTTAGTGATTTTCTTAAATTAATTTTAATTAATTCATTTCACAGTAAATTTAAGTCCTGTTAATTTTCCTAGGTCCCTTATCATTAGACCCACCTAGGATAATTTTAGTTCTTGAAAAAATTGTGATTTGATATTTATTAAAAATTAAATACTGAAAATTACTCTGTCTGCTTATTTCATTCACAGAAAATTTATTTTGAGTCGAAAAATTCCAAAAAAATTAGTGTAGGTCATTTTCTTCATAAATAATCATCTGGCCAATTTTCATTATTTTTGGACTTCATTTGATACATCATTTAAATCAAACGTTAAATTGGCTCGCCTTGTCTGCATATGTCTGCATAAAAACTAAAAAGACCAAAAAAATTCTTCCTCGAACATCAACACTTGAAAAATTGCTCTAATTCACCTAAGGAGACAGATGCCTCCCTAAGATCGACCTTGGACTTCCACCAAGTAAAAAAAAATTGCCGCTTAAAATTAACTTCACATTAATCGTTAAGTGGTTTTTGATTAACCCCTCGTATCCGACTACAACGAATCACATACATTAATTTGGACATTAATTTGACCGAATTAACATAGGGTGCGGGGCGGCTATCAGAAACATCATCGAGCCTCCTTTCCTGCACGGACTGAGCCTCACCGTCGTACTCCTTTTCCGCCTTTGTTCACAACTTTCATACGGCAGACAAATTATCGTCACGTGCAATTAAATGCATTTTTCTGGGTTATTCCCAAACAAAGAAAGCGTATAGATGCTATGATCCTTGTGGTAAACGCTATTATATATCAGCTGATGTCACCTTTTTTGAACAAACTCGCTTCTTCAATCAAGATGTGTCTGCCATACCATTAGAACTTCCTCCACCACCAATTATGTATAAAAAAACATGTGTCCCCTCTTGTTCATGTTCCTCTACCTGTTCCTTTGTTGCAGGAAAATATGTCATCTTCAAGTGCCCCCACCAACACTACCGCGAATGATCCTCAGGAGCTTCCCATTGCCCTACGCAGAACAAAGAGGCAATGCACTATTCATCCTATGTCTAATTTCACATCCATCGATAGCCTATTATGTTCTGATAAAATATACGTGGATGCTCTTATGACAGTCTCTGTTCCAAGAGACTATCACAGTGCATTACAAGACCACGGGTAGCGACAAGCTATGAATGAAGAAATGGATCCTCTCAATTCCAGAGGAACATGGGATCTAGTTCAGTGTCCCCAAGGTGTCAGGCATGTTGCCTACAGATGGGTCTTTACTACAAAATATTCGCTAGATGGTTCTATTGACAGACTGAAAGCAAGACTTGTGGCAAAAGGCTTTACACAAACATATGGAGTTGATTACTTCGAGACTTTTTCACCTGTTGCCAGGATGGGGTCTATTCGCACTATCCTCTTTATAGCTGTGAACAAAGGCTGACCTATTTTTCAACTGGATGTCAAGAATGCATTTCTATATGGTGATCTTGAGGAAGAGGTTTACATGATACAACCCCCAGGTTACGAAGTCGAGAAAGAGTATGTTTGCCGACTTCGCAAAGCAATTTATGGTCTAAAGCAAAGTCCAAGGGCATGGTTCGACAGACTTAGTTCAGAGATTAGCACTCTAGGCTTTCAGAGAACTACATCTGACCATTCTATCTTTGTCAGAAAACGATCAACAGGTATTGTCATGCTAGTTGTATATGTGGATGACATGGTTGCTACAGGTGACGATGATAAAGGAGTGCTAGAAGTGAAGACTTTTCTGCAAAAGGTTTTTGTCACTAAGGATCTGGGGCAACTTCGTTATTTTCTGGGTATAGAAGTCTTACGCACCAAGAAGGGGCTTTATATGTCACAAAGAAAGTACTGCTTAGATTTACTGATTGAGGCAGGACTACTTAGGTGCAAGCCCTCTAGCATACCTGCAGAACCAAAGAAACATTCTACACCAGATGATCATGCCTTTGAAGATACTACAAGATACAGAAGCCTGGTTGGCAAACTTTTGTACCTTACTGTTACTAGGCCGGACATATCATATGTTGTGAACAGAGCTAGCCAATACATGGAGAAACCATGCTACAACCACTGGCAAGATGTTCTTCAGATCCTTCGCTACCTGAAGGAATCCCCTGGACGTGGTCTATTCTATGGGGCAAATGGATACACTAAGGTTGCTGCTTATGCTGATGCTGATTATGCAAGCTCGCCTGAGGATCGTCCATCTACGACGGGCTATGCGATGATGGTAGGAGGTAACCTTGTTAGTTGGAGGAGCAAGAAGCAGATGGTGGTTTCCCGATCCAGTGCAGAGGCAGAATATAGGGCAATGGCCCAAGCAACATGCGAAATTACCTGGTTACTGTCTCTTTTGCAAGAACTCAATACTGATATCACTACTCATGTTCCTTTATACTGTGATAACAAATCTACCACTTATATTGCTACAAATCATGTGTTCCATGAGAGAACCAAACACATTGAGATCGACTGTCATTTGTTCGTGATGTTGTACGAGAGGGCAAGATTTCTACACAACATATCTCAATAGATCTTCAGCTTGCAGACATATTCACAAAGGCCTTATCAAAGAAGCGCCTTTCTGGATATCTTCTAAGTTGGGCATGATCAATGGATATGCTCCAACTTGAGGGGGAGTGTTAGAGATTGCAGAAGATTTCTTTCTTTATATTATATTGTAACCCCACGAGGGCTTTTATGTTAAAAGAATATTCTATGTGGCTATTTGTTAAGAGAATATTCTATAGAGAATATTCTATAGAATATTCTCCTTTGAGCAATCTAGAGTTTAGTCCTATATAAGGACCCCTAGACCTCTTGAATAAACAACGAATCATCTTTTCTTATCATCCTTTCATACATCTCAAATGTGATAACCAAGCCACTTTATTCATAGCTAATAATCGAGCCTTCCATGAAAGGACAAAACACATTGAAGTAGACTGTCATTACACTCGTGATCTAATCCAGAAGGGTCTTATTTCCACCTCTCATGTTGCTTCAGACGACCTGATTGCAGATATGTTTACCAAAGCTCTTGCAAGAGGTTCTTTTCACCGTTATGGTTCCAAACTGAGCATGATAGACATATATGCTCCAGCTTGAGAAGGAATGTTGAGATATTTATATCTCTTTATCTTATTTTGTAGTTTCTTATTCTTCTATCTTCTTTATGTAATTTTCCCTCAGAGCTTTTCTCCTATATAAGAGAGCTCTAGGGCTACGATGGAATACAACTTCTCATTTTGGCGCCTTTCCACAAAAGGTATTCTACACAATCATATGGGAATTGGCTATGGGTGCAGACTCAAACCACAACCATCTCCTCATTCGGGTTCGCATTAAAGTTGAAGGGGTGATTTATTGATCTGAAATCACCTTTTTCGGCCAAGATCAGACCGTAAACAGTCCTTGGACGCTTAAAAAAGGCGTCAAGGGGAGAAGGGAGGTAGTCTACAGAAACCTAGGCAACAATGTGGACCGTCAGCGGCAAGCGAAGGGGCCGATGAGGGCCCTAGGCGACGATGTCGGGTCGTCGAGGGCCCTAGACAATGATGGCAAGGCCGGTGGAGGGCCTTAGGTGATGACGAAGATGTCGCGCAACTGTTGGTGGTGGCGGTGAAGCGTCGTGGAGGCCTGTGACACCGTTGGGGGTGTCGCTAGGGCCTCGAGTTGTAGTGGTAGGGGCACGTGAGGCCACGGGCGGTGGTCGCGTTACGCGCACACAAGTGGAGAGGTGGCTTGTAGGTGGGGAAGGATAGGGCACATGGCTACGGTCTAGGATCGTCACTCTGAGACCATGTGGAAAGGAAATAATAACTTGTTTATTCATGAGGCCCTAGCATTTTCTTATATAGAGAGGACAAACCTTGGTGGGTAAATTGCATACGAGAGATAAAAAAGAAAAATATATAAAACATGGAAAGGTAAATATATCTCTCAACACATGGCATAGGATCGCCCCCCTTTAGGGTTCCCAAGAAATCTTATATCTCCTCGACTCTGTCGCTTGAGAAGAGAAGGCGCACAGTCTGAAGATGAGAGATTAAGCCTTGTGCATCACAGAAGCGAGGAGATCGAATTGTATCCAATCTAGGTCGACTAGTCATAGTAGTCGATGGTGTAGTGAAATTTGAAAAAAAAATCTTAAGATGAAATCATATGGCTTGGGAACAATTCCCAATACATTTCATCAAGATCACACGAGTAATAGGGTTACCTTTTGAAGCATGATCACGATCTACGAGTCTCTAAGAGAAGAGACCTCAAGTCTGAAGTCCGATCCGACGTAGAGAGAACTTGCGGACGAGTGGATGAGGCATCTGCTTCCCGCAATCCAGAGTGATGATCTGAGCAAAGAATCTTCTGATTTCATCGTATGAAACCCACCGCCTTCTTCAAGAGTGTGATGCATCAAAAAAGGCAAACAATCACGAGCAGTCAGTCCGACAACATGACGATAACGCGACGAAGATCGCGGTCTACACAATAATGTGAATCATATCCATATTATTTATGAAAATTAAATCTAATTTAATTATCGCTATTTCTCTTTGTTTTTCAATGCTCTGATATTTTTTTTTTGAGGCTCTTCAATGCTCGGATATTGTCTCTAATGGAACGATGCTTGAACTCTTTCAAGAATAGTGCACCTTCTCCACGGATATTTGGAGATAAGGGTAGGACGACTGTATATGCCATGTATAGTAACTATGGTAGTGAGATCTAATCTCACGTCTGATCATATCAGACAGAATATCCAATCTTCTCATTGTATTAGAATCACATTCAGATCAATGTCCAACATTTGTATCAAGATCGAGTAACTTAGTCGAATGAGTGGAGTCACTAAAATCCAAACCTATTTCATCACTCCCTCATAATGGATGTGTCATGGTTATACAATCGATTAAGATCGCATCACTACCCGTACATCCTGCATAATGGAAGACCTGGATTAAAGCCGAAGTTCTGATCTTATTTGAATTGTCTTCTTCAGGGTTTTATCATTGTGACGACGCCCGCAGATTCGAGATACATGTTTTTACAACACTCATAGTATCATATTCGCTAGAGATCGCATTAGGGAGAAAAGAACGTCAACAAAAGTTGAGCACATCTAATCAATTAAAAATAACAAGTAATTCAGTGGCTCCAAAAGAAAGCAAGTAGATGGGGTTTGACAATTAAATTTTAACGAGCTACTTGCATAGAAACCGGTTTTCAAGTTTGTTCTGTAATTGAATCCCCTGATTCATCCTACCTCAATTACCCATATTTAACATTTTCATATATTGAATATATGATCTTTATTTAAGCTATCGCCTTTTCCTTAATTATAATTCATGTTTGATGGATCTTGTAATATGGGTGATGAATCTTGGATCTAATCTTTGTCTTTATCTAATCTCTCAGGCTTAATGGATAGTTTGATTTCCATTCTTCCCTATCCTTTTTCAAATTCTTTGATTTATTAAATGATTATTATGATCGAAGTGATCCAGGTCTCTTTTCGATGTTTATAAGTCATGTAGATGGATCTTAGTAAGTGTAGATGATATGTCTCACTTTCTGATTCTTTTCTTGTTAAATTTCTCAAGCTCAGTGGATAGCATATGGTCTTGGTCTGGGTGAGATCTCACACTATAACTCAAAGGCAGTAAGGAAGCCTTAGGGTTGAAGTGCCTCTCTAGGCATGCGGTGGGGTAAAATGCATCCTAACTAAGTTCCCAACACGTCCACTAGCTTCTCTGACAACCGTGGTAGTATCTCTTAAGCATAACTTCCATAATATGATCTCTTCTCTTCGTCAGGACCTACTGGTGGAACTGCAACTAGCTCAATTGAAACCAAGCTCAATTGTAACCAAACTCAACTGCAAGCAAAACTCAACTGTTCCAAGCTCAACTGCAACCAAAACTCAAGTGTAACCAAGCTCAACAGTAACCAAAACTCAAGCGGTGAAGAAGCCTCCGAAGATATCCTTCCGTCTCGCCTACCCAGTGGAAGTGCAGTCTAAGGGAGGGTTAGGCCTACTCCAAAACTATGCCCCTGAGACGGGGGAGAGACTTTCCGGAACAAGTCACTCCAGAAAAATGGGCCTGACCGGTACGGGCAAACGAGCTCGAAAAACGAAAACCGATGGTCCTCCAGTTTAGGCACCCTGAAGAACACAAGGTCAACAGAACTAGTCTAAAAGAAACCATGTGGATCCCAGAGAAGCGCAAAACTGCGAGCGCTCGCAAAAAACCAAGAAAAGACTAGGATCCGAGACCCGCACTCTAAGCAGGCGCTGCCCTAACTGGGCTTCCTATCTCCCTCCTAGATGAGGGTCACCGCACCCTTGTACAGTCAGGTGTAAGGGTCACCGTGACTGGCACTCTTAATTAACATCACTGATTCACCATTACAAATTCGCTTGCTTTACTACTCATTTCTTTTTCAATCCTTTCTGTGGTTGACTGTACAAATCTAGGTCTATTGTCAATAATTCAATCAATAGTGATCTATAGTCAATAGAATATGCTTAAAGATTAATTCATGAAGATGATCGGTCTTTGTGGTCATATTTTATCATTTCTAAAATTTTGAGATCATCAGATATACATTGGATCTGGATCTAAATTTGATTCGATGTAGAGATTCCACTTTTCTTATTTAACTCATAATTTAGTGACATGATTATTGATCTAAATTTTATAGGTCACTAGTATGAAAATACCCCGTGTTCTCATTTTTCGAATCATGAAATTAGAAGCTAGTTTATTATATCCGAATTTAAGTTTAGACTTAGAATTTAGTTCAACTCAATACAATTGTCCAAGTCTTTTCTTCTTTAACTTATAAGATTTAGAGCTACTCATTAGATCTCGTGAAATAATTGTAATATCATCCTTTATGACTCAAAGGCTAGTAAACTTCCAGAGTATGTTATGTCCATAGAACCACGACAGTCTAATTCTATATCAAGAATTTTAAGTGTCACAATCAACCTTTAGTATGGTACTCTCATTGCAATTGCAATCCTTCCTAGGTTGTCACACATCCATCAAAGTATCTTCAACTCAGCCACAAGCATTCCAAGCATGTCTACAACTACGCTCCCAAGATTTGATGCAGTATATACCTTTAAGATTCAAAGCTATATTCTTATATCATCAAATACATGAAGCTCATTTCCACTTCAATTATGAGCATTAACTATACAAACGATATCTACATATGTCTATATACTATTGCAATATCTAGGTATATAAAAGCGGGCTTCTTCATAATATTAAGTGTTACATGTTTTAATCATCTAACAAATCTAACTTCCTTTTTGTTGAATTTACGTTGTCTATATTCAATATCGTATTTACATAGTAGGAAACCCTTACATTTCATAGCCTTCTTTTAAAGCCCGGGCTTCATATTGACCGCATCTTTTTTTCTTGTATGTGTTTTGTTGATTCGTCCATAAACAAAGTAAAGCCGTAAGAACATAGGGGTAATTATTGGCACAAACCAATACTAATATTAAAATGATTGTCAGTCCAAACTAAATCCTCCTGATGTAAGTTGTTACTTAATCATGCATATATAAGGTCAGCATACAAAACAGCCATCCATCTTTTCTCTGAAATCCACCACATGATTGTTTCAAATGCAACATCATAAGCCTTGTCAAATCAATGAAGACTGTACGTCGAATTTTTTCTGAGCCAATAAAACATGTGATTGATCCCATTCATGACCAAGCATTGTATTTGATGTTAGAGCATGAGAGGAAGTTTTTTTTATCTGAAAAATGGGTGAACCCCCTCTTGCAAGGGTCACCGCCGGAATATTTCATTAAAAAAATTAAGAGTACATTACCGTGAGATCCAGCAAGCGTAGAGCGCGTTACAGTGAGAAACTACATTTTCAAAATAAAATCTCTGATTATCGAAAATCAAGTCATTTCTTGCCATCCAAATTGCCTATAGAGCTGCAAAAGTCTTCGAGCAGTCATCCGTTGACTTGCCTCTGACCGTCCGTATGGATCTCCAGAATTCTGTCGCCCCCTCGCTCCTGACCCAGTGAACGCCAACCTCCATCCATACCCGTTCGGACTCCGAGCACTTAAAGAACAAATGCTCCGAATCCTCTTCCATCCCATCACACCTGTCGTACATCATGTCATCGATGCCTAACAACCGCCCCTCCTTGCCTTATCCCATAGACGTCCTTTTCTCAAGCACCACAGGAAAATTTCGACTATGTTCAGTACCTTTGATGCCCAAATGATTTTGACGTCCATGCAAAGGTCAGTATCACGTTCTTCCATCCTCCTCAGCTCGTCGTATGCTTTTTTGACGGAGAAGCGTGCATCCCTCCAGGAAAAGTGATCGACGTCCGGCGAGAATTCCCTTGGTTCTGGAGATTCGGCCTGCAACCTGAGATAGTCTTCTGTGCGTTGGTCTGATAGTTCTGTCAGAAACTGTGGTGCCCAAGTTCCATCAACATCCATCAGGAACAATGTACCCTCCATCGTTGTAGCCAAAGAGAAAAGGCGTGGAAATCTTCCCTCCAACGCACCATCCCCAGTCCAATCATCACGCAAAAATCTGAAAAGGTAACAATAGCCCACCATAGGTCGGACTTTATGCTTCAACTGCGGTAAGACCTGACAAATCCCAGCCCAAAGAAGCGACTCAAAACGACATCTTCTAGCCACAAGCTCACCACCAACGCCATATATAGCCCTTACTATCCTGACCACCAGCGAGTTTGAGGGACCCCATACGCGATTCACCCATTTTGCAATGAGTGCCTTGTTCATACACTTCACATCAAGCACTCCAAGGCCACCATCGCTACACCCCTTTAGTAACGTCTTCCCACTTGACAAGGTGCATCCCAACCCCTGTTGCTTCCCATCTGACCAGAAGAATCTCCTCATCATAGTCTCTATCCTCCTTCGAACTCAGAACGGCATCAGCCGCGTGGAGTAGAAGAAGATCGGAATAGCCGAGAGCACATGCTTTAACAGAACCAACTTTCCTCCCCTGGAGAGAGTGACTGCATTCCACCCTGCCAGTCTCTATTCTATCTTTTGTACCAGCTCGTCCTAGTCTGCCTTCCTTAGTTTCCCAACCACCAACGGCAACCCCAGATATGTGATAAGGAGGTCCCCTAAAGGACACTCGGCCAGCTCTGCAAGACCAGTACGTTCCACTTCATTCATCCCAAAAGTAATAACCGTCGACTTGTGCTTGTTGATCTCGAGGCCAGAGAGTGCCAAAGATCTCAACCAGGTGCACCGCATTTGCATTCTGAACCTTCAGACCCCCCAACAGCAGGATCGTGTCGTCAGCATACTGCAAAAGGGGATGGAGATGTCCCCCCTCCTGAACCCCTCGCTCCATCCAACCTCAATCGCATGTCTGAAAAGCACGCCCAGGAATCCGCCACAAGAACGAATAGCATAGGTGCCAATGGGCACCTTGTGTCACCCCCCTCTGAGGTTGGAAAAAAAACCCCTTCGGGCTTGCCATCCACTAAGATGAAGTAGGAAGAGTTGGTTACGCATCTCTTCATCCAGCTCACCCAAGCCTCTGGGAAACCTCTCCTTCTCGGAGATACCCAAAGGAACCTCCAGTCCACACTGTCATAGGCCTTAGCATAATCTATCTTCCACATTGCCCCTCTCATCTTCGTCCGCTTTCAGTCCAGACAAATCTCCGAGGCCATGACTAAACCGTCTGTCATCTGCCTCCCCGGGATGAATGCTGACTGACACTGTAGTACCACTGAGACCAGAACCCCCCTCAGTATGTTCGCCAAAAACTTAGCCACAATGAGATATATCGCATTGGAGAGCACGATGGGCCTAAAATCGTCGACCCTCACAGGAGTTTCTCTTTTTAGAAGAAGGAACATCAACACCCTGTTGATCTTCTCGAAACCAATGTTTCCTTACCTGAATTCGTTCAGCACCTCCATAATTTCCCCCATTAAAAGCTCCCAGAACTCGCGATAGAACACCGAAAAGCCATCCGGGCCCGGGGCACCGTTCGAATTCAAGTCCCAGACTGCTATCTTCGCCTCCTCCTCCGAGAAAGGAGTTAGCAGACCTTCTGCCTGCTCCAACGACAAGGATGATACACCTTTCCCCATCCAACCCCATCCTCCTCCATTCTTCCTCCGCGTCACCTGAACGAAGTGACACCCGGACACCATTGACCTCTATTTCATGAATGTAGTTCTTTCTCCATTGACCAGAGGCCATAGAATAGAAAAATCTTGTGTTGGCATCCCCCTCTTTGAGCCACTTCTGCCTGGATCTTTGTCGCCACTCCACTTCCTCCTTTCTGTCCTCCAGCAACAGCTCCTCTAGCAGGCCCTGCCTCTTCCTGAACTCCTCCTGATCCAGCCCTCTGCTGTCGTCCAACCCGTCCAACCTGGTGACTTCCACCTGTACCTCCGCCCTTTTAACCCTCCGCCTTGCCTTCAGATCTCTCCAAAAGCCGTAAGGAAAGCCTTCAATGACCGTAACTTAGCCGCCAATCTCGCCACCAACGTACCTTCCGGCGTGTATCCTCTCCACTCTACCTCAACCGCCTGTCTGAAACCCTCTTCCAAAAGCCAGCTCCACTCAAAGCGGAAGAAGAATATGGACCTCCCCTCCTCTCCAGACGACCACAGAATCGACGTGTGGTCCGATTGCGACCTCGGAAGCGCCCACGCCTCGAAAGCAGAAACCTCTCAGCCCCTTCCATAGACAGAAGGAACATGTCCAGTCTAGAACGCGATCTCACATTTCGCCACGTGTAAGCGCAGCCAGCCATGTCGATAATAGACAAGCTCATGGAGTACAGAACTCGCCAGAGGTCCTCCAAGCCCGGGTCCCCCACATCGGCTCCCCGCGGGCGATCATCAGGGAGCAGTGTAACATTGAGGTCACCTCCCACAATCCAAACCCCTGCCGTGTTGGCATTGCCCAACAATTCCAGCCCCGTCGCTAGGGAACCCCTCTCACTACCATTCGGACCGTAGACATTTGTAATCCAGCAAGTTGAGGACATCCGACCGCCGTCTCAGCAAAACCGACAGACAGAATAGCGATTTCGTCTCTTCCAGTAAGTCGAAGGCGTCATTATTCCATCCGGACATCAGGCCATCTGCCGCCCCTGAGACTCCTGTGGAAGGGAGAGAAAAGAATTGTATTCCATCTAACCCTAGAGCTCTCTTATATAGGAGAAAAGCTCAAAGGGTAAATTACATAAACAGGACAAAAGAAATAAACACTATAGAGAAAAGACAAAATAACATAAATATCTTAACACTCCCCCTCAAGCCGGAGCATATATATCTATCATGCTCAGCTTGGAACAACAATGATGAAAAGGACCTCTGGCAAGAGCTTTAGTAAACATGTCTGCAATCTGATCTCTTGATGTTAAATAAGAAGTTGAGATAAGCCCCTTTTGGATCAAATCACCAGTATAGTGACAATCCACCTCAATGTGCTTCGTCCTTTCATGAAATGCTGGATTATTAGCTATGAATAAGGATGCCTGATTGCATATTTGACGTGCATAGGAAGAGGTACTTCAATATGTAGATCGGTCAAGACCGATTTGACCCATATCATCTCTGTACTACCTTGGGCCATTGCCCTATATTCTGATTCCACACTAGATCGAGCAACCACCATTTGTTCCTTACTCTTCCATGAGACCAATGAGCTGCCAACAAATACTATGAAGCCCGAAGTAGACTTCCTGTCCTTAGGATATCCAGCATAATCTGCATCTGCACACCCTGTAACTGAGAGAGACGTATCCTTTCTAAACAGAAGACCTGCACCTAGAGATGACTTCAGATATCTCAAGATCATGAATGTTGCATCCATGTGCGCCTGCCTGGGTTGCTCCATGAATTGACTTACCCTGCTCACAACGAAAGATATATCGGGCCTGGTAATAGTTTTTTTTTTTGAAGCTCAAAAACGGGGGACGCACTCGATGGTGCTCGCCCCAGATTTATTAATAGAAGACAAAGAAAAAAGAGAGACTTACAGCGGGAAAGCGGATTGAAAAAAGGGGAGAGAAAGAACTCAAACAAGATCGGAAGGTATCACAAATCGATACCCCGACTACAATATGGAACAACTAAGCAACAGACCAGTCACAGACCAAGCGGGAAGCAGATATGAGGACGTTTTCCGAGTAGAATCTCTGGCCAGTAAACAGAGCCTCATTCCTAGCAGTCCAGATGCACCACAGCCGAGCGATAGAAGAGAGAATGTCGTTCTTATTCCTTGCCCGAGAACGAACCAAGCAATCGCAGAAGGAAACGGAGTCCGAAACGTCAAGCCAAGCCAGATCCGCCCAAATGACACGCGTTAAACCACAGCGGAAGAAGAGGTGGTCAATAGACTCAACCTCCAGATTGCACAGCCCACAGATAGGCGAAACCGCAGGGAAGAGAGCAGTCCACAGATAGTTATATATAATAGTTTCCCTACCAGCTCTCTGTATCGTCTCTTATCTACCTCCTCAGATTCATCATCATGGAGCTTCGCATTAGGATCCATCGGGGTAGTAGCTGGTCTACATCATGGCATACCTGTCTCAGATAACAGATCAGTAACATACTTCCTTTGTGTCATAACCATACCTTGCTGATTTCGTGCAAACTCCAGGCCAACGAAGTAACGAAGTGTGCCAAGGTCCTTGGTAACAAACTGTTGTCCAAGGAAATCCTTAGTTGCTTGAATACCCTTTTCATCGCTGCCAGTGATAACAATGTCATCAACATAAACCAGAATGACTACAATACCTCTCTGGTTTCGCTTTACAAAGAGAGTATGATCTGCACTCGATCTGACAAACCCCTTCTGTTCAATCAATTCTGAGAGCTTCTGAAACCAGGCCCTCGGACTCTGCTTAAGGCCATATATAGCCTTATGAAGACGGCACACCATAATGAACTCCCCCTCAGCAGCAAACCCAGGTGGTTGTTGCATGTAAACCTCTTCCTGCAGATCACCATACAAGAAAGCATTCTTGACATCTAATTGGAAAAGCGACCAATCGCGTACCACAGCAACTGCAATAAGAATCTGTAAGGTAGAATGGCGTGCCACAGGAGAAAAAGTGTCTTGATAATCCACTCCATAAGTCTGGGTGAACCCACGAGCAACCAGTCTGGCCTTGTATCTATCCACGGTACCATCAACCTTATGCTTCACAGTAAATACCCACTTACTCCCGACAACAGACGCACCTGGTGGAGCATGGACTACACTCCACGTACCTCGTTATTGTAAGGCGGCCATCTCCTCCTCCATAGCCAGACGCCACTGACTACTTTGCATTGCCTCCTGATATGTCATTGGTATCTCTATCGCTGACAACCCCAAAACAAAGTGCTGGAAATCCTTGGAAAGACGCTCCAAGGAAATACGAGAACCAATAGGGTGCATTGTGCATGCACGTTTCTGCCGCCGAAGTGCAATAGGCATATCCAGATCATCAACATGAGTAGTAGAAATAGTATATGCACCATGTACCCCAGTATTTATATGCAAATCACCAGTGTCGTTAGAAGAACTCAAATGCTCAGTACATACCTTGGGCGTGTGGGATGATGGAGGAGGCGCATGAGCATGGGGCCTTCGCTAGTAGACCTGAGGAAAGAAAATAGAAGATGGTGGTGGAGGCGGCGACGGCAGTGGTGGTGGCGGTGGAGTAGAACATGGCAATGACGGAGGAGGAGGCATATAGATCTCTTCTCCGTCCTCTGAAGAAGTAAGCATGTCACCTGTGGGAGAGAAATATATAATGGACTCAAAAAAGGTGACGTTAGCACTGACATAGTATCTGCGTCGAACAGGATCAAAACAACGATATCTCTTTTGGGTTTTGGAATACCCAACAAATACACATTTGACAGCTCTGGGAGAGAGGTTGTCAAGACCAGGAGAGAGTGATGAACAAATGCCACAGAACCAAACACACGAGGCGTAAGCGAGAAGAGATCCGTCCCGGGAAACGCAATCAAGAACGGGATCTTCTCCCCTAGAACCGAAGAAGGCATACGGTTTACCAGATAACAAGCAGTTAGAACCGCATCTCCCCAATAGGAATGAGGAGCACGACTCTGAATCAAAATGGTTCTGATGACATCCAAAAGATGGCGGTGTTTCCATTCGGTCACCCCCATTCTGTTAAGAAGTATATGCACATGATGTATGATGCACAATACTATGAGACCTGAGGAACTGAGAAAGATGAGAACTGCAAAATTCTAATGCATTATCAGAACGTATGAACTTGATTTTTGCAGAGAAAATGTTCTTTATTTTAACAATAAAAGACTGATTAACAAGACTAGCATCAGACTTGTTCTTAAGAAGAAACACCCAAGACAATTGAGAAAACTCATCAACCGCAACAAGATTAAATATGTGTCCCTGATGATCGGGGACACGACTAGGGCCCCAAATATCAAAATGGAGCAACTCAAACAGCCTATGACTACTAGGACCCTGACGACTTTGGAAAGTAGAACGATGATGCTTCCCAAGCTGGCAGGCCTCGCACTGAAAAGTGGAGCGAGGAGAAATCTGTGGAAGAACATGACTCAGCTTCTGCAGAGAAAGATGACCAAAACGTAGATGCCACATATAAGGAGAGACAGATCCAGTGCGGAGAGACGAAGAAGCGCCAGCATATGGAGATTGCACTAGTCTGTAAAGGCCCCCTTGCTCACGGCCAGTTCCAATCACTATGCCCGTGTGTATGTCCTGAAACACAAGAGCAGAAGGATCAAATATGGCACGACAATGTAAATCTCCGATAATTTGACTAATTGATAATAGATTAATAGAAAAATCAGGAGCATAGAGAACATTCGGAAGCCTCAATGTAGAAGTCAACTACACCTCCCCCTGACCAGTGATGGGAAAATGTGTCCCATGTGATTGTATCTTTGGATCTTCATGGGTTGGAGATCAACTTCCATGTATGAAATTCCAATTTGGGGGGAAGGAGCAGTAGCTCTCTACTGCCCTCCTTCCCTTTAGCAGTTGTTGTCCCCTTGCTTTTTGGAGCTACTGATGTTGCTTCCAGCAACCAGAAGATGATCTGGATTGCAGGAAAAACACCTGCATCGTGGTATTATGCCAGTTGAACCTGAGCTTCCGCAGTAAATCTTGTCAGGTACACATGTTATAATTTTTGTTCAGGATATTATAAATGTTTTTCTTTCTCTTCTACTACAATTTGGGATACATATACATAATGTGGTTCTTTGTTACATGTAAAATTTTTTTGAGCAATAAAAATTGGTGACACATTATTGGTTATGTGGCTTGATTAGTTAATCGTGAATGTCATTCGAAACGCGAAAAATTTTCCTTCGTTGCCGGTACCCTAATGTGATCTCTAGCGAACATAATACTACGAGTGATGTGTAAACGGGTATCCCAGATCCGCGGGTGGGCATCACAATCATTGAGTTTCTCATGCGATCAGGAGTTGGTATCGAACATATACTTTTCAAAAGCATATATCATACCTATAAATCATGTCTTGCTTCATAAGCAAGACGACCATCGACGGAATTTGGTTGATCCCAATATCTCATGAGTGAGCTTATGTCTTCTAATTCAGTAGTGAACATGTAAGATCCCGTTGAGAGATCGTATTACTCATATGCCCTTATGCGCACATCAGTTCATCGGTGAATATACCTTGATTAAGTCATCATGATATGCTTAGTATGCATACTTAGACATATAGTAACATATATGTTTCCGATCAAAGGATGTGTGACTATATCGTGACAGCATACGATATAAGTCTTAGATATCTTGATCTTGCTAAGTCAACTCTTTGACTAGTGTTGCAATAGTAGGCCAACTATTTGGTCCGACTATGAGGTGCAGGGGGGTCCCAATTGAATAACCTCTAGTGGCCAATAGTCGGCATA
Source organism: Ottelia alismoides (assembly GCA_037367405.1). Taxonomy (NCBI): domain Eukaryota; kingdom Viridiplantae; phylum Streptophyta; class Magnoliopsida; order Alismatales; family Hydrocharitaceae; genus Ottelia; species Ottelia alismoides. The sequence goes on along the minus strand of JAZKJV010011332.1, from coordinate 445,527 downwards.
ACCGAATAGTCGGTCCGATAATTTGGTCGATTGGCCGACTATTCGACCGATTGGTAGTTAAATGCTGGAAGATTTTTTATTTTTTTTATTTTTTTAATTCTTAAGAGTTACCATTTACCAAAATGTCAAAGCTCTGTATATGTATGTTGTTAATGGATACTTTTAAGTTGGATTATTGTTGATTGATGATGATATATGTATAAATACATAAGAATATATATTAAAAATCGTTTTTTATTTTAAAAATAATTAAAAAATACAGAACCGAATAATTCTGAATAGTCGCCCGAATACCGATTATTCTCTATTCAGTGACCCCTCTGACTGAATACCGAATACCGACTTCTGCAACACTGTCTTTGACTCAACTCATCCAACTCCTCTGAATCTCTATTCTTATGTAGAGGACATGCATCAAGCGGTCAGTCGGAAATAAGCCTTTGGAGTAAGGACTTCTATCTCATTCTCAGGCTGGAGATCTTTTCTCAACAATCATTTGATTGCTAGTTATGTCCTCAATCTAACTCTTTAGACATCATCTTAGCACCAGTCTCTATGATCCAACCATTGAATCAACAGATGTATGATTATCAAGATGGTCATGGTAAATAACTTTAATTGTACTAAGGGACCTTATAGGTGCATGTATTCATTAATCTCGGATTTGGAGTGAAAAAGCAATAACTTTTATCGATATATAAATAATTGCAATAACATTTATTATAGAAATGGTTCGACATGGGCTCACATGTCTAACACAACCCTCATCAGCAGACAAATTCTGACTTCATCGCCGCTTGGGGGTGTTGCGTTGGGGAACCATGCATGCGAGATCTGGAGAAGGACCATGTACTCAGAGGGGATAGCAATCGTGGGTACCATACGCACAGAGGGGTTGGTGATGGAAGGCGACACGCCAACACCACCTGTAGCTATGTCTGGAGGAGGATGTGCTCTCACACACGAAAGGGTTGGTGTCACGAGCAAATGCAGACTCTCTTCGTCTTCATCGATGCTTCCCAAGTAGTGCATTGATTGTTTCTTCCTCAAACGATGGAGCAGGGGATCCGTCTAAGATGTTATTTCTTATTGCTCGAAGTAGTCGCTTGCGTAGAGAAGGTCTGGAGTGGCGATCAACCTGCGCTGCCTGGAGGAGTTGAGTGATCCGCAACCTTTCGACATAGCCTAGACTCTATGTGGACCGGCGAGAGGAGAAATCCAAGCCTGACATTGTTTGGGTTTAATTCCTTCTTGCCATCTTTTGAAATAGGGTCATCGTAAGGTGTTGGCTGGACACATGTTGCATGTGTGGGGACTCGCCCTTCTTTTTCCAGCACCTTCACGTGTGGAGTAGCAGCATCAAGGGTTCCTAAACTGGTGTGTGATGCCTATGGATCGGTGTGTAATGCACAGGGTGCCGAGGGTCCATATTAGGGTTCTTGGAAATGTGCTTGGAGATATATGTCGTCTGGATATTTGGCTAGAGATGCGTGTAAATGATTTAGGGTTTCAATAGGGGAACCATCGTTGTCGCATACGCAGAATCAAAATATGGTGTCGACGACGTTGTGATCTTTAGATTTTGCTCGCCAGTAATCGCACATATGCACAAGATGAATCTTGAAAATTTTCAGAACTTTGAACAAATCTCGAAGATCAAAGAACATTAAAAATATTAATCAAAATATAACCTCAAGAATAAATCTAGAGTCAAACATGATGCTCTAATACCATGTAGAAAATGTAATGCAAAAACGTAATCAGAAATAGAAAGATGTAGAATATAGGTATTTACGTGAAACACTACTTTATAAGGAGTAAGATGAAACCATGGGAGAACTGTCTCAAAGGGTTGATTTCTATATTGAATTTTCTCTCTATATACAGGGGGTGTGGGGCTTCTTATATAGCCCCACTAATATGATTGTCGAAGTATGTAATAGAGGGGCAACTGAATCCCTCCAGGATCTAATTACCACTCACTCATGTTTAGTCCCACATCTACTATCTATGGGAGTTTGGTCTGTTTGAGAGCCTATATAAGGAGCCCCACATCCCCATGTACTCAATAAGAAATTCTAATAAAAGATCTGACCTTTTGAGGTCTTCTCCCGTAGTTTCATCCCGTTCCTTCAGGAGTAGGGATCCACGTAAAATCTTAGGTGTTCCATGTTTATTATTTCTTGTTTGTCGATTTTCTTCCGCTTATTTATTTTCAACTTGGTATCAGTGCGAGTCGATTTTGGAAATTTCGATTTCATTCCTAGTTCGATTATTATTTGTTCTTTTTCAAGTTATAAAGATATGACTGCCATGTTCAAATTCTATGGTCTTGTGCGGTTCTATGGTTCGATTCTAGACCGCCATCTTTTCAAGCATCTAAAGGTTCTATGTTTGGAACCCTAGTCTCACTCCAGGGATTTGTGCATCCACCTTCATGCACCCCTACGCTATGTACATCTCCAACAGCAGCGAGATCATCCCTTAGACACGCACCTCCATCGGTTGCGAGATCACCCCCCAGACAACGACGGCTCCCCTACAAAGATGGCTTAGCCCAACCCTCAGATCAATACACAATAGCCTCCGTAGAGGGAGCCTCCTTCCTCTCCATCTTCCTCATTACGTGAATTTTTTTTAGTAGAGGTGATATGTAGCTCCTCCAGGCGGTGCTGACCGCTCCCTCGTGTCGGCGATCTCGATCATCTCCAGTACGAGATCACCTAACCCATTGAAGTCGCACCTTCTCCAAGCTTCTCCAGGCCGTGCTACCCCCCCCCCCCCCGATCCTTGATACCGAGCCCCTCCAAAGCTAGACGGCAGCGGTGATGGGTTCGCCACTTGGGGAACCCTAGCATCGAAAGAAAGAAGGGCCTCTCCCTTAATAGCTACGGGCTCTTATATTTGAAGAAAGAGGTGGAGGGCTGGAAATATTTAAAAAAGAGAGAGGGGCACGGTCAACGAATTTTTTAGGAGTGAAATGGTGTTTTGGCCCAACGGGCCTTCCATTGCTCTGTTTTAAAAAGGGGAGGGAGAAAGAGGAGCATGAGACTTCAATCCTTATTGGACTACATTTGCATTCTGTAAAAAAAGGAAGAGTTCCGATTTAAAAAAAATAGAGTGGCCGCTAAAGGGACGTATGCTTTTAAACGGTTTCAACGGTAGGTGGAGTGGCGGAGGAGGGCTTGTCGACGAGGCGGCGGCCGTGGAAGGGCGTGGGACGTAGGCGGACGTGGTAGGTAGGAGGGAGGCGGAAGTGAATAGAGTTCTCGAAGCGGACAAGGGGGACTGGCAGGAGGTCTCGCCGAGAAGAGGGAGGTTAGAGACGCAGTCGCAGGCAGGTTCCAGAAGGGGAGGTAGAAGGGGGTTTGGGGAGGTGGCCAGGACGGGGAGATGGATCTCGTCGGGCTTGGGGCAGGGGCCACTCTACCCATCGAGGGGGGAATCTAGATCGTGCTTCAAATGTGGGATTTGTGGCCACCTGGCGGCCGCTTACAGAGACGCGATGAAGTACTTCTCCTGCAGGGAGCTGGGGCATCACAGGATAAACTACCCTAGGAGGTACCGACAGAGTATCGTTGACGGCGCGGGGCGAATGATTTCGATTGAGGTCGACAACTCAAGGGGAGAGCTCCTGCAGCTCCTGGTGTGGGCGGAGGATCCGTTAGAGGGGATCCTGGTAGGGGAATGCCAGGGTGCGGAGGATGGCATGAGATGGCAATGACAGACATTGGGTAGAGGGTGGGCCCGAGTTTTGGTAGGGATGTAGTGCTGCTTCCAAAGGGTAAGGTCCATGCAAGAAGTCTAACCGCAGAGGAGATGGTCGCCATGCTGCGGATAGTGTCGGGTGGTCGGATGGTGTGGAGGAGCCCAACCATCAGGGACGGCACTGTACACGGTCGGTTCTATAAGGTCTTGAGGCTGAAGGGGATGCCCATACAGGCTCAAAGTTCGTGATCAGTGGAAGCCCTGCTTGGTGGCCTCGGGTCAGTGATCTCCATATCCTCTGCTCGAACCTATCAAAAGGGGAGGACGCACATTTAACATTGGAATTCGTAGCAAGGACGGCGGTCTTGCCTTTGGAGCGGTGGATGCAAATTGGGCGTGCGTCCTTCAGGGTGGAACTGGAAGACTGTGTGATAAGGGCTTTCGCTAAGGGACAGGTGAGACAAGGAGGGACGTGACGGGAGAGGTGTTGAAGGGGGGGCAGGAGAAAGCAAAGGGAGCTTGCGCTTGTGGGCAGAATGTGGAAGCTCGCACTTACGGGCAGAATGTGGAAGCGAAGGAGCCCAGGGTTTTTGAGGCGTGAGAGGTGTCGGGCTCTGTGTCACGGAGGGTGAACCTGGCGGCTGGATCCGGCATTGGAGTTTCGATTGCATTAGAGCAATCTCTGGGTATTGGGCCCAGCCGCGTCGTCCTACCTCAGGTAGCTGGAGATGGCACATGCGCGCATTCTATGACCAGGTTACAAGGGGAAGGCCCCCATTCAGGGGGAGAGGGGTTGGAGGAGGCCTTGGAGAATGAAGATATTAAAGCACCTATCGCCTCCAGGGATGTGGAGTCTCTGTTAGCCTCGATGGCCGAAGCTTCTGGGAGGTCCGGGAGAGGGCCTTCGCTGCGACCGGCACCATCTTGGAGGTTTGGGAAGAGATACTTGCGTCTTACAGACGGAGGTGGAGGATGGTAATGTACGATGCTTTGACTAGGTCGGCCGGCGAGTGGGTGTCAACTACTGGAGAGGGTGACTCGTTGTTGCAGGGGGCGTTGCTTGCGAGGCCGGTAGCGGGTGAGCGGGAAATTTAGCCATCCGTTGGGAGTAGCAGCGGTCATTTGGAGATGGAGGCAGGGCAAGCATTGTTGAGCTATTTGGGTGTGGTACCATCCTCAAAAAATGGAAAAGTTGACTTATGAAGATTTTGTCATGGAATGTAAGGGGTGCGGGAAGGCCGAAGAAGAGGTTGGCGATCCGAGAGTTGTGTTTGGAGGTTATGGTAGATGTGAAACTGCTGCAAGAAACAAAGATCTCCCAAGGATTTGACGAAATATGTGACTCGTTGGGCTCGGGCGCCGCAGGTGGGTTGGAATGGAGACTATCTTGAGATTGTGGAGGAGGTAACCTTGGGTCAGCACTCCATCTCAGCCCTGAGACGAAAAGCGGACGGGCTGCGGCTACTGGTGACCAATGTTTATGGCCCGCAGAATGCCGCGGCAGGGGCGGAGTTGTCGCAGGATTTGAATGAGATTCGGGAGAGGTACCCTCATGAGATGTGGATTACTGGGGGGACTTCAACGTCATGTTGTGCCCCGAGGATAGACCTCCTATGCGTGGGGGTGCAGATGTGGGCTCTGAAGAGTTGAGGGCTTTTATTGCCAAGAATAGCTTGCAAATCTTTAATGTCGGGGATTGCTAATACACTTGGCAGAATGCTAGATCGAGATCACGGATCGATCATTTTCTGGTATCCTACGAGATGACGACGTGCTTTCCGTTGGCAGATGCGTGTGCCCTGCGTCGAGCCTACTCCGATCACAGCCCGATCATGTGGTCCTCTGGGGAGGACGTGGGGCCAAGTTCTTTAAATTTGAGTGATCTTGGCTGCTCGAGGAGGGTTTTCACGATATGGTGGTGGAGTTCTAGCAAAACACAGAGGCCCATGAGGCCATTTCTCGTCTTGATGCGTTAAAGTATGCGAGGGAGCTTTTAGCTGAGGAAGTGGAAGAAAGGTGCGCATGCATGAATCGGGTGCATCTGGAAGACAAAAAGACGGAGGTTGAATAGAATCAGAGGTCGAGGCAGAAGTGGTTGATAGGGCTCAGCTACAACCTAGCCCGGCCTATCTTGACCACCCTCCTCTGGGGCATCTTCTCCCTCGGATGATCCGCACCACACACATAACTCTTTTGTCTTTTTTTAACTCATGTCGTTGCTAGTAATAGAAGGCGGCGGAACCTCATCAGGAGCATTGAGGTGGGAGGGGAGAGGGCGACAAATGATGCGGATATTGGGCGGCGGCTAAGGTCACATAGCGTTGCTTTCTCTAGGAGAGAGAGGGGAGGGATGGGGCTGGCATGGGCGAGGTGTGGGGTGCATTTCCACCCAATAGGCGAAAAGCCTAGTTATGCCTATCGCGAAGGAGGAGGCTAAGCGGGCTTTGTGGAAGCTTAATGCGGATGGGGCCCCAGGTCCAGATGGATTCCTGTTATTTTTCTTCAGTGAGTTCTGGGATTGTGTTAAGGCGGATGTAGTCCTCCGTGAGTTTGAGGAGGGAAACCGCAGTTTTGAGAGGCTGAACAAGGCATTATTTTTTCTGTTGCCGAAGCAGGAGGGGATGGTTCACGTGGACTTCAGCCTATCGCGTTATCCAATGCGGTCTACCTGCTCATGGCCAAGGTTCTGACGGATCGCCTGCAAAAGGTGCTCTGCAAAAGGTGCTGGGAGACATCGTTTCACCCAAGCAAACGGCTTTTGTCCTAGGCAAGGCCTTAAATGTCGGTTTCGGTCACCATTTCGGTGTCGACCAAAACAGAATTTCGATGGAATTTCGGTGGAATTTCGACCGAAATTTCGGTCATTTCGGTCATTTTTTGTACTAGGACCCCCATATTTCGGTCATTTCGATCATTTCGGTCAAATTTCGGTTTCGACAGAATATCGATATTCGACAGAAATTCGACTGAATTTCGCTGAAATTTGAAGCCATGGTCCTAGGTAGGCAGATGACTGACTCTTGGGTCCTAGCTTTGGAGTTAGTGTTGGACTGGAAGAGGGAGAACCACAGAGGGGTGATGTGGAAGGTGGACTTCTCAAAAGAGTATAACTGTGTTGATTGGCGCTTCCTTTGGCGGTCGATGCGAATGAGAGGCTTCCCTGCAAAGTGGATTGGGTGGGTAAAGAGATGCATCACGACGACATCCTACTTGGTATGGGTGAATGGGCGGCCGGAGCGGGGATTTTTCCATCCCCAACGAGGGGTGAGACAAGGATGCTCGCTGGCGCCGCTCCTCTTTGTCATTGTGACAGATGCGCTGGCAGTGATGATGAGGTTGGCAACGGAGGATGGCTTCTGCAGGGGGTAAAGGAGGGATGGCATCTCCATCCCCATTCTGCAGTATGCGGACTACACGGTTCTGTTTATTGATGGAGACATGGATCATGCGCAAAATGCCTCCAGCATCATGGATATTTTTGGTGAAGTGTCAGGGCTGAGGTTAAACAGGGAGAAGTCGAGGGTCTTCCCTTTTGGGGTCAGACGGGAGGAGACCAGTGCTCTCTGTAGGGTCTTGCACTGTCTAGAGGGATCCCTTCCCACCACCTACTTGGGGCTCCCCCTGGTGGCTGGTCAACTTAGGGTGGCGAATAGGAAGGGGGTGGTTGACAAGGTAGAGAGTAACAAGGCCCTAAACGTCAGTTTCAGACACCATTTCGGTACCGATCGAAACAGAATTTCGGTGGAATTCGGTCGAATTTCGACCGAAATTTCGATCATTTCGGTCGATTTTTGTACAAGGGCCCCCATGTTTCGGTCATTTCGGTCTTTTCAGTCGAATTTCGATTTCGACTGGATATCGATATTCGACAGAAACTCGACCGAATTTCACTGAAATTTGAGGCCATGGAGAGTAAGATGACGGGGTGGAAGGCAAGAACTTTGACCAAGGGCGGAAAGTTGGTGCTCCTTGAGCATGTTCTCTCTGAAATACTGGTTTTCTTCTTCTCCACGTGGTTGGTGCCTATGGGCGTGCGAAAGAGATTTAGGTGTGGGACCATCGTCTAATTCCCTTTGTCATAGGAAAACTGCCTGCCATTGAACTAGATACCCGGAATGAAGTTAGGAAGAGGCTAATTACCTACTTTGAATTACCCCCGTATGATGAAGTGAGGAATAGGAAAAGTGCCTTCTTCGCAATTTTCATCAGAAGAGAGATTTCAAGAAATGGCAGATCTATTCACTCTATCAACAACCAAGCCGGATCTGGTGTATCATAGGGGATTCGCCTTTTCTATTGATTCCTACGGATTGGATCAAAAAACATTCTTGAATGGGGAATCGAAAAAGAAATCTTCATTGGTTCTACCCCCTCTTTTTTATGAAGAGAATGAATCCTTTTATCGAAGGATCAGAAAGAAATTGGTCCGGATTCACTGCGGGAATGATTTGGAAGATCCAAAACTCAAAATAGTGTTGGTCGAACGGAAAGCAGGAGGGTGGAGAATTGTACCTGATTGGATGGGAAAATGTGACTTTGCCTAAGAAGTTGGGAGGCCTAGGGGTCCAAAATTCGGAGCGCATGAACAAGGCCCTGCTGGCGAAGTGGGTCGTTAAAGTTTGGGGAAGATCGGATGACCTGGTCTGCAATGTGATGCGAAGCATTTATGGAGTCAAAGGTCAGTGGAGAGTGGAGTCCTGCAGGCGGCCGTCTTCTCTCTAAAGAGGGATGTCCAGTGTGTTGTCGGAGCTGGACGAGGTGGTAAGACCAGTGTTAGGGAATGGGCATAGTTTTGCCTTTTGGGAAGACGACTGGGTGGGTGAGGGCCCTCTTAGGGATAAATACTCACGCATGTATGCCATTGTGGCCGACAAAGGTGCCCTGGTGCACCCGTTTTAGTCGGTAGGATCTTAGTGCCCCACTTTCGTGGCTGCTCTATCGGACCAGAGGTACGAGGAGGTTATGGCCCTTTTGGGGGACCTGGCATATGTCGAGGGCCCTGGAGGGGGCAGAGACCATTTTGTGTGGAGGGGGGAACTTTTCTGTGAAGAAGGCGTACAAGTTTTTCTGCAGGTTGCAAGGGCCAGAGCAGGAGGAGGAAGATCGGATATACAAGGTTATTTGGGCCAGCAAGGCTTCAATGAAGATAAAGGTCTTCATGTGGTTGGTGCGACATGGACGTCTGCTTTCAAAGATGCGTAGGACGAGGATACTTGGTAATGAAGACACCGTCTGCGATAGATGCGGCGTCGAGCAGGAGGATTCGGAGCATCTCTTCTTTGGGTGTGTTTCTTCAGGTGCAGCTTGGGAGCATGCGGACATGTCTTGGCTTAGGCCGGGGGACAGCAAGTCTTACTGGAGTTTAGTGAGAACGGCTTGTGGTAACACGTAGGAGAACGTGGTTGTTCCTTTTACCTTGTTGTGAGCCATCTGGTGTGCAAGAAACAAGAAGATTTTTCAGAACCATCCGTTCGTGTGCGGCAACGTGTTGGGTCACTTTAGGGCTTTGTGCTTATGTGGCAAGACCTGTAATTTTCTGTTTTTTGAGTTTTGGCTATGGTTCCGTTGAACCATAGGTTGTAATCGTTCCTCTATTTAAATGAATATTTTTGTGGTGGATTCTTTTCTAGGGACTGCACCCTCTTTCATCTCAAAAAAAAGACAAAGACCAAGTCTAACTCCTACATGATGTGGGTCTAACATGGGTGCATGTGGTAATCGGATCATTGAGAGATTCAATTACCCACATACACAAACTCTCTAACACTAACAATAGCAGTCGTAGATTCCCAGATCATAAGCTCGAGAAGTTTGAGAATTGTATTTAATAGATATACTTAGCTTGTATGAGTGTTGTATTGTCCAAGCTGAGCATTCCATGCTCCAACTTGAGAGGGGTGCTGAGAGAATTGTGAGTTGGAATAATTGTGTAAGAGTTGTTAAATCCCGTATAGATGAGTGGTACCGCTTGCTTATATCAATAGGGTTATATAAATAGCCTCACACCTCATGTACTTATTGAGAAAAAATAAATAGAAAATCTAGCTCTTGGAAATTTCTCCAGTGATTTCATACATCTCCTTAGGAAGTAGGGTTCTACATAAAATCAATATTTGTTATTGTTCATGATTCCATGTTCTTTGTTTCATATTGTTAGAGTATGTGTCTTTGTCATGTAAGATGGGTAAATGGATCCTTCCAAGATCCATTTACAACATCCAGGATCCATTTACCTCATCTCAGGTGTTTAGTCCCACATCTACAAGTGGTGGGACTTGGAGAGTCTGTGGAGGCTATGTAAGACAAGGCCCTAAATGTCGGTTTCGGTCACCATTTCGCTGACTGACCGAAATGGAAATTCGGTCGAATTTCGACCGAAATTTCGATCATTTTTATTAGGGCCCCCATATTTTGATCATTTTGGCTATTTAGGTCGAATTTCGATTTCGACAGGATATCGATATTCGACAGAAATTCGACCGAATTTCGCTGAAATTTGAGGCCATGATATAAGAAGCCCTAGACCTCTTGTATCAGATGAGAAAGTGCAATGCATAAATCAGCCCTTTGAGGCATTCTCCCGTAGTTTCTTCCCGCTCCTTAGGCAGTAGGGTTCCACGTAAAATCCGGTGTCCATATTGTTTTATTCTTTATTTCTCTGATACGTTTCCGCATTCGCATTTTCTCCAAGTTCTCTAGAGAGAGACTCATTTTTCAGACACGCACATGTATGCAGTCATCAGTTATGCGGTACCCATCTTTTGTTTTTTGTCAGAGTTTTCATGTGTTCCATAGGGACTCCTGAGTAGAGATCCCATTCCCTATGCCATGTGGGCTAAGGTTTTCATGTGGTTTCATAAGGATTCCAGACTCCAGAGTAGAGATCCCATTCTCTGAGCCAGTATGGGAGTGACCCAGTTCTCCGACGAGGAGACATTTCAGACTCCATTCTCCAGCGACCATGAACTCCGACGAGGATGTCTCCATGGCTTTTTCAGTTCGGCCCTTTCAGAGATGGAGCAATTTTCTATATTATTATGGCGGGCCAGAGTTTTCCGACGAGGAGACTCATTTCAGTTGTAGTGACTCTGACAGACGCAGTACATAGCACATGCTCTCCGACGAGAAGATTCAGTTCAATTCACACTCCAACCTGTTTGTCCTCCTCACATGCACGGCATGAAAAGCAACGTCCTCGACAACAGTCGACGGTTGTGCGTGTCGAGTTCATATTGTCTGTAGTGTCTTGTATTGTGAGTTGAGATTTCAGTCTGTTTGTCCAAGTTGAGCATCGCATGCTCCAACTTGAGGGGGAGTGTTAGATTATATACCATTATCATGTAAGACGGGTAAATGGATCCTTCCAAGATCCATTTACCACATCCAGAATCCATTTACTTCATCCCATGTGTTTAGTCCCACATCTACTAGTGGTGGGACTTGGAGAGTTTGTAGAGGCTATATAAGAAGCCGCAGACCTCATGTATCAGATGAGAAAGTGCAATGCATAAATCAGCCCTTTGAGGCGTTCTCCCGTAGTTTCATCTCACTCCTTAGGGAGTAGAGTTCCACGTAGAATCCGGTGTTCATATTGTTTTATTCTTTATTTCTCTGATACGCTTCCACATTCATATTTTCTAACACATATTTCCACATGTTTTTGGGAAGGTGTCTTCTTGACGTGTAACCCTTTGTTTCTTTAAAAGATTTTTTTGCACATGTATCGCATGATTCACATCCATGGCCTTTTTAGGTTGGGCAAAAAAGAGCAGTTGTCTCATACATTTGGACAAAATTAGATGCTAAGGGGGTGGTTGAAGAATAATAAATTGTTTGGACAAATGATTACTTTGGTCTCTATCATAATCAGGAAAATTAGGGTATGATTCTCATCTCAAAAACTAATTTTGGCTACCCATTAACCGTTTTCGGAACCTTAAAGCCAAATGATCTAAGATATGTCCTTTTCATTCCCTCCACCTCACATAGGGTAGAAATGTAGAAAGATACTATATATCCCTTTGATGATGATGATGACATTAAAAAATAGATACTTGAACTATTATGCTTTTAACTATTTTATGATGAACCAGTATTTCTTTGATATCAGGTTTTTACATATGGATTTTTATCAAGTCAGAAGAAGGGATTACCAAAAACATATAAAAGTTCATTTTTCAAGATACTTACACATGAGATAGCAAATTGAAGTTATTCATGCCATTAAGAACAACTAGAAACTTCATGGCATTAAGTTTGAACGATTTCCACTGTATTTAGAGCTTTCATCAGCAATGTCCATGGCATCACTGGACCTTGCACTTTTCCGAAGTTGAACTTGACAAAAAGACATCAACGTCAGCATTTAAAATCGGCCACTTGAATCCATCTAGTTTATAAGACCGGTCCCAATTGAGATCGTGGGCATTTACAGAAGATCAACACAATTAGTATCCCATTTGATTAAATGAACAAGAGTTTAATAATGAACACCCTCTGTGCCTAATATAGCCAAATCAAAAAATAAAAACACCCTCTATGCCTAATATAACCATATTAAATATGCTCAATTGCCATTTCTATTACTCAACCGTGGTTTCCATATTGCATCAAATTTATGAATGATCAATCATGTGATTGCAATATAGGGAAGTCGTAATTTTCAATTTTGCCTTGTAGAATAGGTATAGAGCTCTCACGTACAATGTGAATGAGCTTTACTCCTTTGTCTTAGTTGTCGAAGAAGTCAATTTGAAATTAGAATAATGATTATTAGCAACTGATCAGACAAAAAAACAGAAAAGGGGTATTTAGTCCAAGGTTTGAAAGGTAGTTCACTAGCGGGGTTCAATTTGATCTGTAAACATAGCCATTAACGTGCGGCGTAGTAAGAAGTGAGAGAGAGAGTTAAGCAAGTGTAGAAAAAAGATCTCATCATTGGATATTAGTACAGGTGATCAGGCTAGGGAAGCGATCGAGCAGATGCTAAACATCTTCAGATGGTGGGAGAAATATCTTGAAGAACGCAAAGCATTAATAGAAAGAGTGGTGTGGTGCTTCTTGTGAATCTGTGATAGGTTTAAAATGAAATCCAGTTGATGACTGGAATTTCCACTCACACTAGCATGTGTGCTACTTCCCTGACTTTACTTGATGCTTGATAACCTATTTTTCCTCCTAAAAAAGAGAGAGATGCACCAAAATTATGAAAAGTCGTCCTACTAGTTTTGGCCGTGTGGTTTCCATATTTGAAGAAAAAATCTAGAATAATCAAATTCGTACTTGAAGGGAGAGAGGACTTCTGGTAAGGGAATACGCCTCACAAACTTTCTGGAGACGATGGCTTTGGCATTCTTTGCCCTTTCGGGAGGATGGCCGACTTCAATATGCCTCTTATTTTACCTCAAGGATGGATTGTTGTTAACTCTGATGCAGAAGATCGCAACCCTGGAGTCAATGATACAAAAATTGAGCCAAAGGCAAAGTAGGAGAAGCCCTCGAAGGAGATGTGCGTAGGACCAAGAACTACAAACCATTGATTCAGATGATTAGCATGGCTGACGGCACTTGCTACTTTCCCACCTTTTATAACATCAATACAAGTGAAGTGCCATTCATTCTTAAATGATGGCGGCTTACTAAACGATATGTCGGTCACTTTGATGATATAAGCAAAATTATAGGGGCATCTTCTTAGATACGTCCTTTTCAAAAAAATCTTCTTAGATATGTCGATATATCAATCAATTTGGGCAAGATGATGGGGAACATGCAACTGTTACTGGCATGCCTGAAACTTAGAGATGTCAAGATTGTTGTAACTTTGTAAGGAGAGTTTTTTGTGAACCCCTCAGGATCCGGGTACCCGTTAATCACACATTCGCACTATTATTCACACGAGATCGCATGAAGTTACAGAAAAGCAGGGAAAATTTTTCCCGCAGCTAATTATCCACATGACATTCACATCCACAACATAACCACAAAGTAAAAGAGATACAAATGGCACCAAAATTCCTTTTTATTAATATTCATATCCATTTACAACTTGCACAAGCATCTTCCATATTACAACATATATCCCAAAGTGTGATACAAAAGAGATAGCATTTACATCACTGGCTGAACAAAAACTGAGACAAGTAATTCATACCGTCTAGTGTATACTCTGTCTCCATGAAGCATGTATAGCTACTGAGCTGCTACTAAACTGCAGGTTGTTTGCCTGTCAAACACATTAGGAAAGAAGAGGCGTCAGCCATTGCTGTTACCTCCCAAAAACTTATAAAAATAACTACACATTTAATATGTACAAAAGCAGGCAAGTAGAAAGGTGGTACCTGTAAAATCTACATCTACTTGCGTAAGTAAAAAGGGGTTTCAGGTTGTTTGTAATGCATTTCTAATGATTTCCCCAGAACCCAACATTTTCCCACATATGACGCATTTATTTTGTAGTTGAATATTCATGAGTATAAGAGTATAAACATATATATTATTTTCTAGCAATCTTAACTTTTGATCATAACCTCTCCAAATCTTTACTTCAATTGATTCAGATATAACTCCAGATGATGTAGATGTAGATATGGATGATCTAGATATAGAATCGCCAAGTCTGTTGGCGAAGTAACTAAAGCGGTGAAGAAGCCTACAAATGGCTCTTCCGTCTCGCCCTCTAATTGGAAGCGTGGTCCAATAGAGGGTAGGTCTACTCCCCAACTACGCCACTGAGACGGGTGAGAGAGACTCTCTAGAAAAGTCGCTCTAGAAACCTGCCCGCCTAGTACGGGCGAACGAGCTCGTACGTAAAACTGAAAAACAAGGATCCCCCGCCTGGGTATCCTAAAAGACAGGGTCAGCGGAACTGGTCTAAAGTCAGGATCCCAACGAGGGGTAAAAATACTGCGAGCTCGCGTAAAACCGAAAAGGGACTGGGATCCTAGACCCGCGCATGAAGCGGCCGCTGCCCTAACTGGGCTTCCTTTCTTCCGCCCAGTTGAGGGTCACCGCGCCCTCGCACGGTCAGGTGTAAAGGTCACCCTAACCAGCACCAATAATTAAGAGTTATCACTGATCCACCGTTTTATAAACGTACTTGATCATTGATTTGATTCACTCAAATGGCAATAGGTTGTGTTGAATGATAATCCACTATACTCATGTAATATCTCAGGTTTCAAAAATCCTATTCACATTTTCTTTTTTTTACCCGTGTGTCTTATTTCTTGGCTACTGAAATTAAGGAATGAGCATTCATTGGAATGAGCATTCATTCACTTGATCTTTGGCTCCATACTAATTTAATGAGTGACTTCCAAAATTTGGGTCTCACACTAAGAAGTAAAACAACATGTTTAGCTAATAATTTATATTACTAGTGATACCTTCCCTTTTCTCTTAAATTGAAAAGGATGGATTTAAAGGAAGTTCATTCTTTCAAATTCCAATTCGTTTTCTTTTTAAGGAGAACCTTGCTAGGATGTCACTAAAATTTTTGTTGGTGGAGACAGGTGGAGATTATTACCATCCAGAACATGACAATCTACCATGATAATTTGAAATATATTCTAGCTCATTTCAATATTGGGAGACTTAGCTTATGATTAAAAATTCTTTACCAGGTCATGTGTATTTTTGGGTCACTATATAGGACTAGTCTTTAATAATATTTTAGTCAACTGTAACACTGACTATAATGGTCTCAAATTTCCAATAAGGAGAAATATGTAAGTATCAGGAATCGGATTCATTATGTCAGGTATGCAAACCCATGACTCTATTTGTGTGTGTGATATGCCCCATCGGAAAGGAAGGTTGTGGAAATAACTCGTTTGCCGTGTGGCATAATGACAAAGCATAATCTCCTTGTCATTGTTAAATGAAGGTATCGGTTTTTATTTCAATTAAAATAGTTCTATTCATAGCTCTAATCAACATCCAGAGTGTAATTTATGTAATCCAATAGTAGTTAGAAAATCAGAGAATTAACCAAAACAAATTAACAGACATCTCTAAAATTTGTCAAAGTATTCGGAACATATGATTCCAAAACTTTATTACATATATGTCGATATAATCATATTATTTATTAAAAATGATGACTAAAGAACATCAGTGTGATAGTTTTCACACTAAGAACATAAATCATAAATATTTCTAATTTAACTCATGAAAATTTTATAATATATAGGAGAACCATAAGCCTCCTATCCCCTACAGCGAACCAATCTTCTGAAGTCTCATCTGTAATTGTTTCATTTCATGTAATGAGATATTTACGATATCCAAGGCAAGGAATGCATCCATTTATAAAATTATCTACTAACCACAACCAGAGATAGTCACAAAATAAATGGAACTCAATTTAATTAACCCCATACATATAGTGAAACCCAATTAATTACCCCCATACAAAAAGAGTGCCACTGGAAGCACGTAACTTCTCCAAACCCTAAAAACATTAGGAGAAAATATGTACAAATATGCTCATGACAGCAAGATGAAGTGGTGGTTTGAACATGCATGGCAGCAAGAGATGGGGAAAGGAGGTACCAATTTGGATTTTCTCTAATTTGGAGATGATTTCTCATGCATGAAAAAAGCTTCAAAGTTGGCTCCAGCTGAAGAAAAGGTTGTTGTCCAGTAGTCTGGAATGGAGAAGAACTGTAAGAGGGCCTCTTGCAACCTTGGGTACTGCTGTAGGGGGCAGTGGAGATCTTCTAGAGTTGCTGGAGAAGATTTTCAGCAACAAATATCAACTGAAATGGAAAAGAAACAGGATGTTCGGCTGGAATTAGAGGAGAATTTGGGGGTCTTTTGGTTGATATTTATAAGGGGAGGGGGTAGATTTGGTGTTGACAAGTGGAGGGAAACTATGCCAAGTGGAGGGAATAAGGCCAAATGGAAGAAAAATATTAAAAAGCCATATGGCTTTGCCGTCTGTCTGCTGTAGCAGAAAATAAGTAAATTTTATTTTTTATTTTGGCCAATTTCTCCTACTTATATAAGATACAAAAACCGTCCGCATTCGTGCCTCGGACCTCGGATTTCGATGCGCAATATCTCGATTTGACCGTCTCAAAATGACGGTCAATATGAGTATAATATTGATATACTTTCGGTTGGGTTTTGAACCCCCGAAATTTTCGGATACGGATTTTGTTTGACATTAAATTTTGAAATTTAAAATATCATATGACCTCCGATTGACGAACGGTCGATTCCGTTGGTCTTGTATCGTCGAATCGGATCTAATGACGGTCTCGGTTCGTTTTTCGGTTTCCGAATTTGCGTCGTGGCTTTTCCACGGCGCGCGTTACGGTGTGACCGATTTTCGATCGATTTCGCCCGAACGACTTTTGATTCATGATCAATTGGTTGTTTTAGGTTGTTTAGTATTGACCGACAACGTTTTTGGGTTCATTAGACCCAAAATCGGACGAGTTCGGGTTTGTTAGAATATGGATGTTACATTTTTTATAGTCACTCTTGTTTCTTCCTCGCTTTATGAAAATTATCAACTTCCTTAAACCCCCAAATATAAGATGATTATAAAATCAAATTTATATATATAAGAACTAGTAGAAACTTTAATAGTTGGCAATTGATTCATTTTAATCAATTTTGACATCGATATAGGGTTTTAAAGCCTTTCTACCAACTAGACAAGAGGTAAAGGAGTGGATTGGTAAGGAATCGAAGGAAGTAGATGTTGCTGATTATTATCCGTTCCCAAAAACAGAGAAAAATGGTAGGAAAGTTATTGAAAAATTATCCCTTTGGGGTCCTATTTGCAATAGGAGTAGGACTTGTGTTTCCTATTTCAAGTAGGAATAGGAGAGAGAGAGAGGCTTTGGAAGCCATATAAAAGGGACCCATGCATGGCATTGGATAGCATCCCAACTCAAGCATCTCTCCATCTCTTCTCTCTTAGGTCTCTCTCCCCAACAAAGAAGAGAAGTAGCCCACGCAAGGCATGAGGAGAAAGTTCGCGCAAAGCGTGAAGAGTTAGCTCGCAGGGGCACGAAGAGAAGTCGCATCCGGGATGAGCGTCTGCGCCGGAAGCGCGAGGAGTAGCCGTCAGGGAGGTACGTTCTTGAGGAGGGACAGCTCGTGACGAGAAGCATCGGTATCGTGTTGTCCAAGTAAAAGGTGACAGTTATCTGATTTTATTCTTGTAATTGAGACTCAGTTTTGTTGGACAACAAAACTGAGAAGACATTGTGCCCTATCATTTTCGACCTAGCAGATTTGTTGCGGGACGTTGTGCTCCGTGGATTTTTCCCCTCTCTCACAACGAAGAGGGTTTTCCAACGTAAAATTTCTCGTCTCTCTGTGTTTCCTTGATTATTATGCTACGATTATTTTGTTTGGTTCCCGTGTGGGGAACGTTCTGCTGTGAGTCATCCTTTGCAGGACAGGTTAAGGGAACCACGCGATTTCCCAACAAGTGGTATTTCACCGATGGCATATCCACAAAGTGACTGGACGGAGCTGAACAGGAAAGCAGTCGGTACCATCCGGAAGGAGAAACAGTCAAGCTCAAGGGCATATCCACAAAGTGGCTGGATGAAGCTGAACAGGAAAGCGGTCGATACCATCCGGAAGTGGCTGGACTTATCAGTATTTAACCATGTTACAGAAGAGACAGATGTAAAGAAACTGTGGGAGAAACTGGCAGAGCTCTATGAGCAGAAGACAGCCACCAACAAGGCATTCTTGATTCAGAAGTTGGTGAATCTGAAGTACAAGGACGGGATGAAGGTTGCTGAGCACTTGAATGAGTTCCAGAGTCTCATCAATCAACCGAGTACCATGAACATGGCGCTAGATGATGAATTGCATGCACTTCTTTTATTGGGTTCCCTACCAAACAGTTGGGAAACTCCTGTCATTATCGTGAGCAACTCTGTTACGGACGACAAGCTGACCATACCTATGGTTAAGAGCAGAATCCTAAATGAAGAAATCAGATGACGATCATCCGAAGAGTCCTCTTCTTCACATATGCAAAGCCTTAAATGTCGGTTTCGGTCACCATTTCGGTGACGACCAAAACAGAATTTCGATGGAATTTCGGTCAAATTTCAATCGAAATTTCGATCATTTCGGTCATTTTTTGTACTAGGACCCCTATATTTCGATCATTTCGGTCATTTCGATCGAATTTCGATTTTGACTGGATATCGATATTCGACAAAAATTCGACCGAATTTCGCTGAAATTTGAGGCCATGCACATATGTATGTAGTTGAAAGAAGAGGCAGGCCCAGCAGTAGGGGAAAATCACGAGAGAGACCTAGGGAGAAGTCCAAGGATAGAGGAAAGTGACATCATTGCAACAAGCTTAGACCTTGAGCTAGAGCAGATGGACGTGAAGACGACTTTTCTTCACGGTGACCTGAAGGAAGAGATCTACATGGAGCAGCCACAGAGATACCAGGAGAAAGGGAAAGAGCACATGGTTTGCAGACTGATGAAGAGTCTCTATGGCTTGAAGCAAGCCCCTAAACAACGGTACTAGAAGTTTGATGCTTTCACGACGAAGCAGAACTTCAAGAGGACTACAACGGATCCATGTGTGTACATTCGATGTCTTCCCAATGGCAGGTTCATTATCCTATTGATCTACATGGATGACATGCTGATAGTTGATCACGATCCCGGGTTGATTGCAAAGCTCAAAAGGGAACTCTCCAGGGAATTCAAGATGAAGGATTTGATCACGAACCACGTGATTTCCCAACAAGTGGTATCAGAGCTCGCTTCGTCATCCTGATCAAGTTGACGAGCACAAATTAGCAAATCTGGAAAGCCAAGATGGAGGACATCTTATATTGCAATGACCTCCATGATCCGGTGGAAGGAGAAATAGCCAAGCTCGAGGGCATATCCACAAAGTGCCTGGACGAAGCTGGACAGGAATGCAGTCGGTACCATCCGGAAGTGGTTGGACTTATCAGTATTTAACCATGTTACAAAAGAGACAGATGCAAAGAAACTGTGGGAGAAACTGGCAGAGCTCTATGAGCAGAAGCCAGCCACCAACAAGGCATTCTTGATTCGGAAGTTGGTGAATATGAAGTACAAGGACGGGATGAAGGTTGCTGAGCACTTGAATGAGTTCCGGAGTCTCATCAATCAACTGAGTAGCATGAACATGGCGATAGATGATGAATTGCATGCGCTTCTTTTTTTGGGTTCCCTACCAGACAGTTGGGAAACCCCTGTCATTATCGTGAGCAACTCTGCTACGAACGACAAGCTGACCATACCTATGGTTAAGAGCAGACTCCTGAATGAAGAAATCAGATGACGCTCATCCGGAGAGTCCTCTTCTTCACATCTATACGTAGTTGAAAGAAGAGGCATGCCCAGCAGTAGGGGAAAATCACGAGAGAGACCCAGGGAGAAGTCCAAGGATAGAGGAAAGTGACATCATTGCAACAAGCTTAGACCTTGAGCTAGAGCAGATGGACGTGAAGATGACTTTTCTTCACAGTGACCTGAAGGAAGAGATCTACATGGAGCAGCCACAGAGATACCAGGAGAAAGGGAAAGAGCACATGGTTTGCAGACTGATAAAGAGTCTCTATGGCTTGAAGCAAGCCTCTAAACAGTGGTACTTGAAGTTTGATGCTTTCACGACGAAGCAGAACTTCAAGAGGACTACAATGGATCCATGTGTGTACATTCGACGTCTTTCCAATGGCAGGTTCATTATCCTATTGATCTACGTGGATGACATGCTGATAGTTGATCACGATCCCGAGTTGATTGCAAAGCTCAAAAGGGAACTCTCTAGGGAATTTGAGATGAAGGATTTGGGCAACGCAAGCAACATGCTTGGGATGCAGATCACTTGCGACAGGAAGAAGCACATGTTGTGGTTGTCAAAAGAGAAGTATGTTGAATGCATTCTGGAGCGGTTCAACATGAAGAATGCGAAGCCTGTCAACACGTCCCTTGCCGCTCATTTCAAGTTGACGAAAGAGATATGTCAGTCTACTTCTAAGGAGAAAGCTGAAATGACCAAGATTCCTTCCCAATCCGCAGTTGGTAGCCTTATGTACGCCATGGTTTGCACCAGACCCGACATTGCTCATGCCGTGGGCGTAGTGAACATATTCATATCGAATCCAATGAACGATCATTAGGAAGCTATGAAGTAGTATCTGAGATATTTGAGAGGGAACTCAAATATGTGTCTGATGTTTGGGAGGTCAGATCCCAAACTCTGTGGATACACAGATGCTGATATGGCAGGAGATGTGGATCAGAGGAAATCGACTTCCGGGTACATTTTCACTTTTGTTGGGGGAGCGATTTCGTGGCAGTCCAAGTTGCAGAAAGGAATTGCACTCTCAACGACTGCAGCTGAGTACATTGCAGCAGCAGAAGCAAGAAAAGAAATGATGTCGTTACATCGATTCCTTGGTGAACTTGGATGCGAAGACAGTGAGTCGATTGTCTTCTGTGATAGTCAGAACGCCATTGATCTGAGCAAGAGCATGATGCACCATGCTCGCACAAAGCATATGGGCGTGCGATATCATTGGTTGAGAGATGCTATTGACAAGAAGCATCTCATTCTGAAGAAGGTCCACACATATGAAAATACATCAGATATGTTGACGAAGGCCGTGACTCGTGACAAGCTGCAGCTCTGTAGAGAGCTGAGCGATGTCACCTCTCGGTGATCATCTTCTTGATGACACCTCCCCATTGGGACCGGAAGGGGAGGTTCTTGGTTATTATCCGTTCTCAAAAACAAAGAAAAAAGGGGAGGGAGGTTGTTGAACAATTATCCCCTTGATCCTATTTGCAATAGGAGTAGGACTTGTATTTCCTATTTCAAGTAGGAATAGGAGAGAGAGAGAGAGAGTCTTTGGAAGCCATATAAAAGAGACCCCATGCATGGCATTGGATAGCATCCCAACTCAAGCATCTTTCCCTCTCTTCTCTCTTAGTTCTCTCTCCCCAAGCAAGGAGAGAAGTAGCCCACGCAAGGCGTGAGAAGCAAGTTCGCGCAAGGCGTGAGAAGCAAATTCGTGCAAGGCGCGAAGAGTTAGCCTGTAGGGGCGCGAAGAGAAGTCGCATCCGCGAGGAGCGTCTGCGCCGGAGACGCGAGGAGCAGTCGTTAGGGAGATCCGTTCTTGAGGAGGGACAGCTCGTGACGAGGAGAAGCGTCGGTATTGTATTGTCCAAGTAAAAGGTAACAGTTATATGATTTTATTCTTGTACCTGAGCCTCAGTTTTGTTGGGTAACAAAACTGAGAAGACATTATGCCCTCTCATTTTCGACCTAGCGGTTTTGTTGCAGGTCGTTATGTCCCATGGCTTTTTCCCCTCTCTCACATTGAGGAGGGTTTTTCCAAGTAAAATTTCTTGTCTCTTAGTGGTTGCTTGATTATTTTGTTTGATTCACGTGTGGGGAACATTCTGCTGTGAATCATCCTTTACAGGACAGGTTAAGGGAACCCCGCAATTTCCCAACAGATAGGGGGGTCAAATGCTTGAGCTACTAGATCTTAAGGCATCTTTCTAAGAATCGTTCCGATTATTTTGCTTATAGAATCAACAAATTGGAGTAAAAATAGAAAAATGAAGGAGAGAGTATGAGTCGAGTTGATGTATGCATGTATGAATGTGCAATATGTGCGTACGTGCGTACGTAAGTAAAACTACAACAACAAGATTTCTGCTCAATTAAGTTGCATGCTTAAACCTCACAAGTAAATTCTCAACCCTTGTTCTATTTCAACAAGGTGGGATTCGGTTCTTGCCTATACGAGTAAAAGAATTGTTAGAGGATAGAATCATAACATTAATGAAAAAAATCTATGATGCCCACCCTATTCGAAACAAACATGGACTTAAAAAATAAGTTAAGAACAAACAAGTAATATTATGTCTGTCTTTACTTGAACCCTATTCACAAACACAATAATCGAGATATTGAGAATCAAATCAACCAATATGACCTGTAAAAAGCAATAGGAAAGTCGTGGCAGCAGGCGTAATATCAACACTTGAAATCAAACAAAGGAAGATTTTCATGTGAACATTCATGTGCAAAACCAGATCAAGTAATTAAACAGAAACAATATGCTTACACTGGTGACAGACCAAGAGGCAGGCTCAAAGAAATGGTGTCCTTTATCCGATGTTGCACACCTCAATCCAGCAATCAATTCATTTGACATAACCGCAATCTCGTCTGCACATTGACCCTCCAATAATCACTTCCGATCGCGACATGAACTGGTACATGGTCTGTTCAAATTCCAACTTCCGCAACCCAACCTGAGAAGAGTGAACAGCTCCTCTTGAAGATTCACTCCACAACACGACTTGACAAACTCATTCATTAACTACACGCTGGCCACCTTAGATATTCCTCCTTGTACGTGTAAGCTCCGCCATGCTTCAGTGTGATCTCCTCCTTGCTTGCTGCGAAGGTGATATCCCCTCAAAGAAATCAGCCAGTGCCATCTCGAGATCCTCCACTGAATACTTGATGTACATCTCCGGATGCTTCCCACTCTCAATATGGTGCCTGAAACGCCCGAGGAATGATCTGTAAGCTGGCAGCAGCTTCTCTGACACCGAAATCCTTAGCTCCTCCCTCAACTGTGTATCCGGCACCGACCACGTTGCCTGTGTGCGATGCGCCTCGTCAAATGCAGCATTGAAAGCCTTGAATCGCTCCCTCAAAGTCCCCTTTGACACCCCTGAGGAGAAGCTCCCGCTCACATGGATCCCCTCATCCCTGAGGTACTGCAGAACCTTCACCCATGCCGCCCGCTGGTAGCTCGTCGCTGCCTGCTGAAATTTTCTTGTCAACCGCTTCAAGTAATCATCCCCAATCAGCTCGCGCAGCTCGGGCAACCCCTTCACCTTTTGCACAATGTAATGAACGTTGTTCATCAAGAACAAGCAGCCCAAAGCAGCATCTTTGTATAACTTAGACTTCCTTTCTATATTCAAGTCGAGAATCGCAGTGATCCACAGCAAGTGGGCGGCAAGAGGGGACTGGTTCTCGATCTCGGCCAAATTGATATCTGGCAACGGTGGCTCAGCAGCGTCTGCAGAATCACCCAACTTCGCAAAGGATGGCTTGGAAACTATGAGCTGAGAGAGAGTGGGCTTATACTCAGAGATCAAGCTGATGTAATTCATCACGTAGCGTGTGAGAGGGTGCACGGTGCCACCAGGGACTGGCGTCTTCGAGAGCTCATGGTGCACAGCGTTCTCGAATTCCGACAGGATTCCACGTACGGCCTCTGCAAGGCGCGAGAGGATCTCTGCGACCTGTGCCGGCACCGACGACTCACCAGTGGTAGTCTGTGCAAAGACCAATTCGATATCGGGAAGGAGGTCTCCAAGTGCATCGTGGAGGTCCAGTATCTTGAACAGCTTCTCTGGGGACCTCCTGCCGATGCTGATCGCCTCCGCAAAACCGAAGAGCTGCAGCGCGGCACCCTTCACGGTCTCTGCAAAAGGCGTAGAGTCCGGAGATTCGCTGCCGGTTCCTTCGAAGATCTGATCGCAGAGGTGGCGTTCGCTTGCGAAGACAATCCGGACGCAGGCCTTGGCAGCGCGAATCCACTTGCGGATCTTGGACTCGAGTGACTCCCAGGGGAGGCGCTGGACGTCGCCGATGCTCAGCTTCTCGACACCAAGGTGCTTGAGGCTCTGGTCGACGGCGGCCTTGCGGACGCTGCTGTAGGCCTGGAAGCACTCACGGGAGTAACCGGCGGAGATCATGCGCTCGGCGATGCCGCGGAGGTCCTGGACAGCGTCGAAGGGGATGAGTTCGATCTCCCGGATGCTGCTAGTGGAACGGTGCGAGGCGCCGCCGCGGCTGGAGTTGGTGTTGGTGCGAGCGATGGCGGAGGAGGAAGCGGAGTCGGGTTCGTCTTCGTCGTCGGGGAGGTCGAGGCCGTAGTCGAAAGAGGAGGAGGCGGAGAGAGAGATGGAGGAGATGTCGGAGAGGAGGGAGTCGGATTCGAGTGAGTTGGAGCGGGAGATGAGGATGTTGCGGAACTCGTCCTCGAGGCGGGCCATGGCGGACTGGAGGGCGGCCGAGGGGCTGCCGCTGCCGGACGACGGGAGACGGATCTCGTCGACGGCGCGGAGGTAGCGCTCGGCCTCTGAGCGGTCGCCGCCGTCGAAGAGCATGGAGTCGCGGCGGCCGTCGTCGGAGGAGTCGCCGGAGTTCCACCGGCGGAGGTATTTCTCCGCCTCTGTCCTGTCCATGTGGGAAGGTAACCACACCACCGCTTCTGTTGCTCTGCTGTTGTTTTTTCTTCTCTCTCTCCGTCTCCGTTTTCTGTCTGGTGCTCGTCTTCTTCGTGGGGGTTGGGGGTATAGAGGAGAAGCGAGGACGAGGTGGGTTTTGGTCTTTTCAGTTGCAACCAGTAGAAAATTGCCACGTACAAGACTAGCCATTGGATGCTTGACACGTGGAGGAGAGATGAGGTGTTAACATGGGCACGAGGGGGATAGGAAACGGGGTGACGTGGACGGAAGGAGGACCCGAGGCAGATGGGGAAGGGGAGATGTCAGACTGGTGAGCTGGAGGTGAGAGAGAGGGAGAGCTAACTGGTGAGCTGAACGGTGCTGATCAATTATTAGAAGGTAGTTTATGTTATTGTTATTGCAGTAATAATATATGGAATGGTATCCATTACAGGAACGGGGACAAAAGAATGGATTCGGGGAAGTATTTTGGAGAACCTTTTAGAAAAGATCTTTTTAGAGGTCTTGACGTCAATGTAAACATGTTCCTAAATAAGAAACATGAGTTTGGGGTTTGCTATATTAGCTTGGATGTATTACGGTGAGTATATCATTTTTATGTCCCCACAAAAATGGGCTTTTCGATTCCTTGGCGTTGGATAGCATACAAGAAAACAAAAAGATATAGAATTTTTATCAGTTGTGTCCATCTAAGATATTGCAATATCAATTATACTCTTTTTTTCTGGAATATCAATT
Organism: Ottelia alismoides; assembly: GCA_037367405.1. Classification (NCBI taxonomy): domain Eukaryota; kingdom Viridiplantae; phylum Streptophyta; class Magnoliopsida; order Alismatales; family Hydrocharitaceae; genus Ottelia; species Ottelia alismoides. The sequence continues at coordinate 419,814 of JAZKJV010011332.1, read as the reverse complement.
GTGCCTCTGATTTCTTTATGTTCTATAACTTATGCCCCTCGGGTTAGCTACCATCCACCCCAATGCAAAGGGATGTTATTGGGGAACATAAGAGGAATTAAATTAAAAAATAGTTGAAATGTCTTTCCGTCGACTCCTCCCCCTCTCCTCACCCACCCACCCCTCTTCCTTCTCCTTCCCTCACCTCTGGAACCCTCTCCTCCTCCCACTCCCCAGCCTCCTCCCCTGCACCCGCCAGGCTCGCCGAACATGCCCTCCACCCACTACTCCCCCCAGCCTCCTGCGCCCTCCTCTGTCTGGTGTACCTCCCTTGTGTCCCCTCCCTATCCGCAGGCTGCTCCTTCCCTCGTGCCCTTCGTCATCGTCGCCCTATGCTCCTCCCCTGCACCCTCCTCCTCCACACGCTGCTCCTCCCATGCGCCCTCCTCCTCCGCCCGCTGCTTCTCCCTCGTGCCCCCTCCTCCTCCTCCTCTGCTCGTTGCTCCTTCCCCGCACCCCCTACCTCATCCTTCGCCACATGCTCCTCCCATGCACCCCCATCATCCTCCCCTGCCCCTGCTCATCCCCCGTGCCCCCTGCTCCTCCTCCACTGCCCCATGCTCCTCCCCCATGCCCCCTCCTCCTCCACCACTAGTTGCTCCTCCCATGCGCCCCCATCCTCCTCCGCATGTTTCTCCTCTCCACGCATCCTCCCCCCCCCCCCCCCCCCACGCACCCCTCCTCCTCTGCATGTTGCTCCTCCCATGCACCCTCCTCCTCCGTGTGCAACTCCTCCCCTACACCCCATCCTCCGTCGTCGCCCCCTGTTCCTCCCCCACGCCCCCATCATCCTCCTCTGCCCCCTGCTCCTCTCCCCCCGCACCCCGCGCTCCTCCTCCACCGCCCCCTTCTCCTCCCCCATGCCCCATCCTCCTCCTCCACCCACTGCTCCTCCTCGCTCCCCCCTCCTCATCTGTCTTATTCTACCGATAGTTGACCTGGAGATTTAACAAGCTAAGCCATCAATCGTTGTGGTGATCAACTATTGATTAAGACAACAATTAACCCACAAATGATAAATAAATCAATAAACACGAATATGAGTTAAAATTTATTATGACTCTACGAAATATGTGTGTAGGTGTAAGTAGGTAGAGTGTCGAACACAATAACTGAACTATATAGATTGGGAATTAATATTAATTCTTTCTAACTAATATTAATTTCCTATTTCTTTTCTTTTTTCCTTTTATTGTAATTATTTTTGTGGGTTTTTAAGTATATTTAATTTTATGGATTTTTAATTATTTATATAACTTTTATATTTTATATTTTCTTTTTTATTTTGTAAACTTGCAACTTCTTTTTAAAAAAAATATGATATATATTTATATATAATAAGAGAAAAGGGAGGATGTTCTGTGTAATAGCCAAGTTGGTTGTTACACGGAGCAGTTTCCCCCTTTTTTATTTTTTTCAAAAAATTTTTCATGTATATTCATCTATATATCCCTCCTACATGTCATTCAAATTTCGTGAGAAACAAAGAGTCCTAAGCCCTCCATCTAGAACAAGTAATTTTAACGGTCTGAATTTTGCTATAATCGACATGTTCTAAATGGAGGGCTTAGGAGTCTCTATTTCTCATGAAATTTGAATGACAAGTAGGAGGGATATATAAATGAATATACATGAAAAAATTTTGAAAAAAAAATAAAAAATGGGGGAAACTGCTCCGTGTAACAGCCAACTTGGCTATTATACAAAACAACCTCCCCCGCCTCATATAATAATATAAACATTATAGATATTATAAGAAGTATATAGATAATATAGTTAATGTAGGTTATTATATTGTTTATTATATCAAAATATGCTCAACATCCATGAAATAAAATAATTTGTGAATTTTAGATTTTTCTATAATTTTTATAAGTTTTATAGAGTTTTTACTAAATTTTAGATATTTTAAAGTGATAAATATAGTAAAATAGTGAACATGATAATTATACAAAATTATTTTAGGTTTAATAATTATAAATAAAACCAAAATTAACCTAAAACTATTTTTAATATTAAGTCTATACAAATAGAATATTTAGAGATATGGAAATATATTTTTGGATTTTTTAAATAATTTTTGCTAATTTTTATAAGATTTTTACAGTTTTGTGATTTTTAAGTTTTATTTTTTATATTTAAGTAGTTTTTGGATATGTGATAAAATATAATAATAACTGGATAATATATTTTTAGGAATTTTTGGGTAAATATTTGAATTGTTGGAACTTTTCTAAGTTAAAACAATGAAAATATGCATGTTTTATATTTTATATATAGGAAAATAATTTAAAATGCCTTAATAAAAATGTGTATATTGAAGTATAAGTTCATGCACTTTAATTAATTTTCTTATGATTTTGGAATAAAAGATGCAAATAAAATATATAAAAGACAACAAATTAAAAACAAGTAGCACATGGACTATTTTGCAAATAATAAAATGTAAGCATGAATTTCAAAACACAAAATCATAAGTCAATGGCCCATTCATGCAAAATATCCAATTTAAATATAAAATATGCATGGTAAGGACTGGTTTGCAAATATAAAAATGTCCTAGCATTTAATAATAGGTCTAGAAATCCTAAGGAGAATTATGCAAAATGTCTAAAAATCTCCTCGCATTGGGGTCCACGTGAGGTGACTTGGCAATGGACCTATGTGAAAATATGGGAGAGCTTGGGGTCCAAGTGCAAATATTATAGAAATATTATGTATAACAAATGTTTACATGACTAATATAAAATACAAAAAAATCAGAAGGGGTCTGGTGTAATTTACCCAAACCCGAGCACCATCCAACAATGTTGATGATCCCATTTAAACTTAGACGACCACAATTAGAATATGATGTTCCGTAGATGAGCGGTCATGGCTCTATCAAGGCTTGATCGAACAGCGGGGACACTTCAAGATCTGAACAGTGGCTGGAGCACTTGGGAGTTGTTCTTGATCCAACGACGTTGAAGAGCATTGGATGATCGGGGAAGAACGTCGTCCTAGGGCTGCTTCAATCCATTGATTCTCCATGCTCAGGGGATCTCTCATGATGCCACGATCCTCGATGCATGCTTGTGGGCTAACCACGGCTAATGGACCGCTCAAAATGGTCTAGGCCTCATCAATGGAGGCATGGAATCTTGGGGAGCTCGAAGTATCTTAAGGGCTTCGAGACGACTGAAATAGGCTCCAGATGGGGCTCTTGTAAGATCTAATATGCATGAAAAGCAAGGGGGATAAGGGCGATGGATTTGGCCCCTTTATTGGGTGGATTGAAGTGGGGGCAGAGCGAAACGGAGGGTCTCCGGCATATTGTGGTGAAGGGAGATTGGCGGCGCGATCCGTGAAGGATCGAGGACTTCTTGGTGGATGTGAAGGTGGAGAAATGGAAGGGGAAGAAAATGGGATGGCTGCGAAGGTTGAACATTGGACATATGAAGTGGGACAGTGGTCGGAACCTTGGACTCTGGCATACGCTAAACTTGGTATTTAACACTAAAACATCAGTAAAATACGTGAAGTAAAATGTGAAATAAATGCTAAAGAAAATGTAGAAATAAATCTAGCCTACCTAAACCTCGACATGTCTTTAAGAGACCTGGAGATGCCATTGTTGGAGCAGAGGTCGAAGCTAATGGGAACCACGCTCTGCCACCCCTATCCACGTCGCAGACCAAGGAGCGACACCTTCTGTCATGAGGGCAGACTCAAGAGGAGGGTCTCTATGGTTACGACTGGGCAAAAATGGATTCAAAATAAAAAAATGGTGGATGAGGAAGATATATACACATAGACAAGGTGATGTAAAGATTTAGGGTTATTGATCGATACATGGTATGTACAGTGGGTCGAACCATGGGGTGTGGTGGACGGTGGTATGGTGAACAAGTTTTGTGAAGGGCTCGAGGTGCTTGAGCCATGGATCAGGTGTGAAAAATTGATAAAGTCAAGAGATCATGGGTTCTGACAAAGTTGTCGACGGGGTAAGGATAGCTGGGTTCAACGAACGTAAGGACCTAATTGGTCCACGTCAGGAGGAAAACGACAAAGCAAAGATTAAAACCCTTATTAATTCAATAATAACTAATAAATGATTTTTATTAATTAAAACTTAAATCATGAAAAATGTTTCTTGTTTTTCCAATTATTTTATCATGATTTTTATTTATTTTTACAACTTAATTTGTAGGAAGTTATATTCACATGTATATACATAGGTATATATACCCGTATTTAGTGTATTTAATTTTTATTTTGTATTTCTAATATATACTATGATATTTACATATTATATATAATATAATTAAATACATACTATATATATTTTTAAATTTTTATGCTTTTATTTACATATATAAATATATATATGTATATACATGATAAGTATAATATACCTATATAATTTAAGGTGTTGTTTATTTTAATGTATTTTTAGTGATTTTATTTTATGTTTATGTTTTAAATAATATTTACAATTATCTAAAAATATAAGAAGAGCAAAAATATAAAGAATAAAATATATGAATATTATATATATAAATGCATAGTACAACAATGCTCAGGTATATTGACTCCGTTTTTAATGAAACCATCTTCATTAAATATATAATTTAATTTGGAATACAACGAAGGTGAGTTTGATTCAATTTGAGTTCAAATGGAGAACATATTGATATGTGCAATTTGGTTTGCGACTTTTTCATCTGCGTGTCCCAGTTGCACTATGCATTATTTTTCTTAGCAAATATTTTTGTAATTTTCTATATATAAATATGTACAAGCTTCATGGTGATCACTTTATTATTTGAGTGTGTCAAAATAAAATAAATTAAAATGAATGTTTTTAGAGTGTGGAATTAGGGTTTCTGTACAATGTATTGGCCCTTATCTCCCCCTACCTTATTCCTGATTGACCTAGACAATATTTCACTTGGTCTCGGGGTTTAGGATCAGTCAATATTTTTGATATTTCTTTTCTTTTTATTTTATTTTCTTTATTATTTTATTTAGGGTTTAAATATGTGTATTTGTATACTGACTGGTTAATAAATGGATGCTAATCCATGCAAGTTAATAGCATTTACATTTGTTTATCTAGGAATTTAAAGCTTAATTTGAAAGAATAAAGGTGATGGAATGGAGATTAATCACCTCCCCCCACATATACTTACCTTTTATGTTCCCCAGCAAACATTTGTTGAAAATGAGTTCTTAAAAAGAAAATAAAGAAAAGAAAATGAAAGAAATTGGAATGCTTATGATTCTTAAACTTATCTTCATAAAATCAAAGTTTGGAGCTTAGTCAGACCTTTGGATTATTAGTTCATCGCAAACTTAATGAGAATAGGAGTCAAAACTTAACAACCTTTAAGACCCACAGTCCTCTGTTCAATTCATCTCAATAGCCATGTCAGAACAAGTCGCTTCATATGCAAAGCCTTATGACTATGAGTCTTACTTGTGCAGTAAGCGTGAAACGTAGCTCCCCACATTTGAAGTGACAAAGAAACGGTCTTCTCCAAAATGGTAACCCTAATTTCCCAATTTAGCTACTCTTTCCTCAAGGAGCATGGTATTCCCTTCTAGGTTTCAAGTGCAACCGGCTCAAGAAAAGGAGGTAGAGAAGAGAATGGATTGTGGCCAGAGTAGCCACATATCCTATGGAGCTTGACTAATGTAGCCAAGTCTCCTAGTTTAGGTTAACGTGTGATCTTTGACTTTGAATTATAAGCCTTGTTTATTGGTACACAACTTCGACGGGAATTGAATTTTTTTCTTTGATTTTTTCCTGTCTACTTTTTTGGAGTCTTTATTTTCAAAAGTATGTATACACCATCATTAACATAAGGAATTTTTCTTCTTGTGTCAGTAGACTATCCCTCTTTTGAGGCTTTATCGCAACCCACAACATCATGTCTTTAGATCGATGCAACTGGATTGGGTTGGGTTGCACCGGCCTACGAATGGGGCGGCGAATGTTTCCACTCACATGAGTCCCATGGCAGCAAATCCAGCCCTCCACCGCATTATCTATGTTGAGATAAGTGTAGAGCGCATTTGTCCAAGTTAGGTCACTTTCGACAAAGAGTCACGTGTATGTCTTGAATATTCTACTTAGGCAATCAAGATGACATGTGAACATAGTCTTGTGGACTCAAAGAATTAAGTCTAGTCGACCTGAAAAATCTCAACTCCACTTCCTATAAGGTTTTGTGGAATTAAGTATATTAAGGTATAAACCAGACTCCAATATTCAGATTTTATTTAGACTAGTCCGCTAGTCGACATCATTCCAAAAAATACAAATGCAAATGTTCTTGTACAGTACATTTTTTGATTTTGAGCCTTTATGGATTTTTTGAAAAGGTTTTGCGCATTTTTATAGAGTTTTGAAAATATTTTTCAAATTTTTAGGGTTTTTGGAATTTTTTATTTTTATGGATTTTTTGAAAAGGGGTTAGTGGATTAGATGTATTCCTAATTCCACAAGAATTTTATACATATTTACAAAGAATTTTATGCAAGTTATGTATAGGTTTTTATACAAGTATATAAAGAATTTGATATAGATATGTACATGTTTTATTTGATGATTTTTTGCACAGGTATTATTTACAAGTTTTTCAAAATAATTTGAAAATATTTTTGTAAACATTTTTCAAATATTTAGAAAAATTATTTTGCAAATAAATTTACAAAGAATTTTTCAAAATGATTTTATAGATAATTTTTACAAACTTTTTGCCAATGTTTGCAAAGAGCTTGTTTTTTCAAATGGTTTAAAAATATTTTACAAGGATTTTTCAAAGGTTTTCAAAATATTATTCAAAATATTTTACAATAAATTTCCAAATCATTTTGCAAGATAGTTTCGAAACACTTTTGCCAACAATTTCTCACAAAATATACACATTTACAAGAGTTATTCTCCACATTTGATTTATTCGTAAACCCTTACCCAATATAGTATATTAGCCATATTATTGAAAAACACGAAAGTACGAGTTATGGATACAATATATACAATATATATGACCCTCCCCATACTTAGTGCAAACTATGTCCTCATAATGATCAAAGAGCAATAAAGTAAGCCATAACTTGTGCTAAGTATAAAAGAATCTATAAACAACAACTCAAAAAAAAGAATTGGAAGTTGATCGTCCCCCTATACTTTGGATCAACTTATCCTAAGTATAGCCGGCTGCACACAAAGTAGGGATGATCGAGGATTAGAATAAACAAATCAATGGCTCAGCTTGTCACCCCCTATACTTAGGGTAAAAGGTCCCTAAGTATAGATGAGAATATACACAAGTTAGGAGATAAGCGGGAGGATAGATGAAACAAAAATAGAAAGGATAGAATGAATAGTCATCACCTCCTACACTTAGGGTAAGAGATCCCTAAGTATAAGCAACGATGGGAGTAATAAAACATAATGAATAAAAACAACACGGTGTTTACACCCCCTATACTTAGGATAAAGTACATCCTAGGTATAGCCACAAATATCCTAAGCGATATATGAAGTTTAACATAAAGAAACAAAAGAATGAAGGGGAAAAATGAAACACGTATATAACAAGTAGCTAGTGTTGAGGTGCCTCTCAACAAGAGCTAGGTTTTATGCCACTAGCTGAGCGCAAATGCTAGGATAACGTTTTATCAAGCTTCAGAATGACAGCTGTAATACGAATGACATACTCTCATCATTGTCTCAGTGTGAGAACAACGATGAAGTCAACAGAGAAAAGAATAACACCCAAATATACAATCATGTGGGTGTTTCTACCAAGAGAAAAGAATATACATCTACGTGAGGAACTGATAGCGTGGAAGGAATAATCGGCTAAAATCACGAGGCTCTTTGCTCGGAGTGTCTCATCTACGTGTCTGATGAATCCACATTTCACCATCTTTAGTCTATCAATTTGGCCTCGAAAACCCTAGCAAATGCTTGTAAATACCCTTAATTAGAGCATATTAGCATTCATGCATGTGCACGTAAATAGTGTATAAAATACTGTAACTAAAGCCAAAATTATAGAATAAATAAAAGAAAAGAAAAAGATATGACCCGAAACACCGAGACCTAGGCATCTTGAAAAATAGGTCGACAATGAATAAAGTAGGGGGAGATAAGGGTCAAATACCTGTTCTTTTTAATTCATTTTCTATTCATTTTGGGACCTATTTTTGGTTCCACTTTTTATACATCAAATAAAGAAACTTTGTACATGAAAGTTGTAGATAATTAAATAAAGAAAAATACAAAATTGATTTCATTCAAAAATAATATACAAATAAAAAGTTATAGTCTGAAAAAGAAATCCAAAATTCCAACTTCCCAGACCCGCATCTCCAAATGAAAACTGCAAATGCAGCAAACTCACCTTTAATTGTATATAGTTAAAAATAAGCTATTTAATGGTGGTAGTTTTGTATTTGGCGGAGCTATGGTTTGAAAGTTGACTTTTGGACCCCTATTGTATAAGTGTACAGATTAAAATATTCAATTTATTATTTATTCATTATTTTTGTATTTTTATATTTTTATAATTATGTAAATATTATTTATAATATATTTATGCATTAAAATCAGAATAAAAATGCAAAAGAAATTCAAATAAAAATACTTGTATAATTATGATACATAGGTATAGAAGCTATATACATACCTATATAATACAGACTTCTATTTTATTAAATATATAAAACACTTCAGAAAAATAAAATAAAAATGGTTTTAAGTATATAAAAGTATTTTTTAAATTTATAAAATAATAAACAAAAATAAATAAATTAAATTCACAAAATAAAAATAAAATACTTATATATATAGATAAATATAAAGGCTAAAATAGGTAACTTGTAATTTATTAACCTCTAAAAATAAATAAAATAATTTATAAAATAATAAACATTTTTTATTTTGTAACCATAATTTAATAAATTGATTTGCTATTTTTTATTGATTTTACAATTGTTTTTTTTTCCAGGGATTTTCCTGGTTGGTCCACGTGGACCAACCAGGTGGAAGTTGACCCTCTGGTCAACTCCTTGGTTCTTGCTCCTGCAGCCCATCAGAACACGTTTTTGTCCACTTTCGCCCATTTTTTCGAGGATGTCTCTTTCACCATTTGGTGATGGCGTCTTCTTGACATCTCTTTCCCAAGCATCAAGGATACACGCCCAGGGATTATCTTCGGGCATGTATCATTGACGCGCTCCTGACATCTCGATCTTTCCACCCTCTTCGTCACCCATTTAAAAGACCACTTCCCCTTCCATTTGATTTTGGAACCGACTTTGAGAGCCTCCAACCTCCGGGGAGCGTGTAGAAGGGGACCTCCGGTGACAGGGGAGAGCCCCACACCCCTGTTGAGGTGCAGCGAATCTCGCGGGCCGCGTTCCACCATCTCCGGCCATCTCCTGGTCGTGAGGTTCAACCTTGGGTTTTCGCCTTTGAGGTTCTGCTTTTATCTCTTTTTTTCTTGCGTTTTCTTAACTAGCGTAGCCTTGGGAGTAGTTTAGCATCTTCCATCTCGATCCACATCCACTCATTCACCACGCCACCCCCTCGTCGGAGCAAGCTCCAACGAGCGCCTATTTGCGCCAATCACCGCCCATCCACCAACGTTTTGCACTGGGACCTTCTGTTGGTGTTGTGTGTTTTCATTTGCAGGTTCCAGGAGCAAAGAGACCCCCCTCCTGGGGTCGTTTTGATAAAGACCGACCTCCTGGGGGCTGTCCTCCTTCGCCAACTCCGCAGCGGAGCTCCGGCCGTCATCAGGCCATTCTGAAGCTACCGTCACCTTGAGGAAGCCCCCAGGCATCTTTTGGAGCAATCGGAGGGAAGCGTGCAGCTCGGAGTAGCAAGATTTTACGGATCAAAAGTCGCCAAAGACCAGTTCGTGGCGTGTTCTTCCTTGCAGCCCCAGCGCCGTTGGATCTTCGCCCGTTCGTCGTGGAGTGCAGCCACCATAGGATCAGATCCAGCCCCTGTCGTTCGATCGATTTCAATCATCTAATCAGGGTCGTCTACGCGATGGGGTATCGCGCCCCGTACACGCGACACGTGGCATAAGAGGCGCAACTTCAACCGTGTGATCAGCGCCTGCGGGGATATTTTGCAACCTAACCCCCACAATTTTGTTTATTTATTAAATAGTTTATAAACATTCATTTGCCTTTATTAACTTTTGTAAAATTTGCATGGTGCACCCCGACGGTTTGTAATATTACATCAAGACCCCCGCCATGTCACGTGCGCTACGCACGTGCCCCTAGAAATTTTGCAAGGGGACCCCGGCTTTTATCTGTATTTAGTTCTAATACTAAAACTTTCGCTTGCAGTTAAAATATTTCTGGACATTTTACAACATAGCCCCCGAGGTTTTTGATAATTGCATCCGTGCCCCAGCTAGGCGCGCGTGCGGCACACGTGTGTTTGGGAGTTTTTGCAAGGGCACCCTTGCGGATTTTGTCATTTGCATTTGGTCCTTGAACTATTTATTTCAGTTATAAACTTTTGGGAAATATTGCATATAGGCCCTCAAACTTTTTGAATATTACAAAGATACCCCTACTAGGCCTTGTATTTTTGCATGCTTGCTCTATTTATTTAGTGCACCATTTTAACTCCAAAAATTACCAAAAAAATGGCATAGGCTCCTGATTACTTGTAGATCTACTCTATATATTTGCATTGCATTTTTATTGCATTTTAATATTTATTAAAAATCAAAAACTTACATTTTAGCTATTGTTTGCATTAGAAAATACCAAAAAATATCAAAACACCTTAAAAATCCAATAAAATTACCTACTTTGTATTTTAGTGTCTTTTAGTGTCAATCCAAAAATCACTAAAATTTTCAAAACAAAAACCTAAAAAATTAGAAAATACCTAAAAACTTCCAAAAAAATCTAAAAAATCCTAGAAAAATCCAAAAAAAATGCAAACTCAAGTTCTATAGCTTCCCTGTTTTATTATCTTTATTTTAAAATTAATTTGGGAAAATTTTGATACTATTTGGTATTTTTCATTCCCGATTTAGTTTCGGACAACAAGTTTATTAACTGTTTTCTTTATTTTGACTTTTAAAAATACCAAAAATAATTAGAAAGATCCCCCAAAATCATAAAAACAGTATAAAGTTATAAAAAGACCAAAAATATTTTATTTCCTAATTTCTAAGCATTTGTCTTTATTTTTATAAATATCTATTCACCTCTTTTCTTATAGTATTTATATATTCCAATATTAAAAATATATAAAATATAAAAAGAAAATATAAAATCAAAAAAATTAAAAATCAAAATACAAAATTAAAAATTAAAATAAAAAAATAAAAAAATTAAAATCCACAAAAACATTTGCATTTTTTAGACAAAATCACATTCACATCTTTGTGCATCATTGCATAGATCTATCCTGCCTTGCTCCCTGTGATCGACCTCTACATACTTACACCTATACATCTTTCATGTAGAGTTATAACAAATTTTAACTCCACATTTGTTTGTCATTTCTTGATATTTATATTGTGGGTTAATTGTTGACTAATTAGGGATTTTTGAGCGGTCAATAGTCCGACTGCGGTTTCGCCTTGTGAAACCGTACGACCCTCGGATTTTCTTAGTTATCAAATGGCGCCGTTCTCGGGGAGCAACAATGCATAGATCTTGTTTTTGTTGTGTTGAGATTGTTTGTCTACATTTCACGGCTTTTATTTTTATTTGCATTATTTTTGATATATCTGTTGAATTATCTAACCACTCTCCTTGTTTGGATTTCGTGCGAGGTACACAGATCGAGGGAGGAACCCCTCTTGGAGCACCTTCGCACCCACGTGAAGCGGCTTTAGCCTAGCACAAAGAAGGACTTGGAGGATTTTGCAGACAACTCCTTAGCATTTATTTTCTTGTATTTATTTTGTAATTTAAGTGAGTGAGAGACCCATATTATTGTAATAATACAGGTACCCCCAGACATTTGGACTCTCGAGCCTAATTTCCAGGTGTTTGTACACCTGGGGGCTCACCGCTGTTTTTACGATTTTCATCCCTTTTTTCCCTTTGTTTTCTCGGTTTTATTTTCTTTTCTTTGTGTGATTGAACCCCTGGTTTTAGGATTGCTTGCGATAGATTAAGGCCAAACACATAATATATTTGCATGTACCTATAGCCACGTTTGGACTTAGTCAATTTTTTAAACAGTTGATCATCGTCTTCGATCCATCGCACCGCGAGCTCACCATGCCAATCGCTTCTCCTGAACTCGATTTGTCGAGAGGAGGAGGGGTGAGCCTAGACCGAACTCTAGGGTTGAGGATTGGTGGTCAGCTTGTGGTTCTTCATGATAATAGCAATTTCTGAAACTTAGGGTGATTTCACCGGCTTTTGCATTTGCATATAGATAGGTTTCAATTCTGCTGAGCATCTTTGCACGTAGAGTGCTGGAGGCAAGGTGAGCATTTCTCTTTAGCATACATCATTGATTTGCCGCTTGCATTGCTTTTCCTACTCTCCCTCTGATTTTGCCAACCTAGGTGCTTAAAGGAATTGACTCCCCGATAGGATCGTGCATTCTTATTAAAAATCCAAAAAAAGTGAGAACAAATAAAATTGGGACTGCTAATATTAATTTACCCTAAAATAGATCAAAAAGAAAATCTTGTATTGGGGCGAGTAATCCCCTCATTGTCTTCGTTTTTACTTGCCCACGCACACACTAAGGTTAGTGTCCAAATCCCATTTCAGCCCCTAAGTGTTTGCGTATATATTTTGACTTCTCACCTAACTCTAAAACAGACAAGATAAAAAGACCGACTTTTCGGTCTCTACCGAGTTGAGTAGGTGAATTGAGGGTTTGTATTCTTTTCATTTTTGTCTGTGATTGTTTTGTGTGTGTCCTAGATAGCCTCTGCGCATTTGCGCCTTTCTTCACTCTTTTGACTTGACCTTCGTGATCCCCTGAATCATTTTCTTTTGTTTTCGAGATGGACCCCTGGAGCACATTTTATCCGGACTTTGCAAATCCCTCGCTCGCTCCAGCCGATCCACCTCCCTTTTATCAAGAGGATCCTCCTCCTACTTTTTCTGATTTTTGTACATACCCACCTCAGCCACAGTATCAGGACTCGGATTTCTATCCACACCCACCTCCACCTGTATATTATCCACCTCCACATCCACACCCACCCGAGTCTGACCTGTTGGAGTCACCTCCCTCTATATCTATAAGTGATATCTTGAACCGGATGATGGTGCGCATTGATTTGATGAATGATAATCTTGCTATCTTGAGGAATAATCAGATTAATGCTCCTTTCATCGGAGATACGTATTTACTTGTAGGTGATCAAGGGAGCTTGCAATCGCCCAAAATACAAAAAATGAGAAAAATTTAAAAATACAAAAAGAGTTCGAGAGACACGCGATCAATTCAGACTTTGAGGGAAGGTACCATTTGCCAGATCATTTGACCACACATCCTTTCACACCCAGTCCCACCTTTGACCCCGAAGATGCCGCTGTACAGACTGCTCTTGGCATGCCTCGTGTATATGCTGATTCCGACTTCCTCCCTTGTATGGAGGAAGTCCAAAAATTTAAAAAAATGTTGACTGAACCCGAAGTGGTGGCTACTATTCATGAGATTATCCGTGCCCCACTTCAACAGGCCATGACCAATTTATCTGCTCCTCTTCCCAAGAAGAGAAAGCGGAGGAGCAAATCTGAGCGTCACATTTTGACCATGGCCACTGCCCATGCCATCGCACACCGGCCCATTCCTAGAAAGAAGAAGACAGTTACACCTTTCATCACGTGCACCATCTCTGACTATACTTGTGATCACACTCTCCTGGACGGCTGTGCATCTATTAGCATACTACCCTTGTCGCTGGTACAGTCTCTTTACTTAGGGCCTCTCAAGAAAACCAGGATGACAGTTCAGTTTTCTGATGGATCCATCAAGAGGCCGAAGGGTATCCTTGAAAATGCCGTCATTTCTATTCAGGGCACGAGCCACCATGTCGATTTTGTTGTGTTGCCCATGGAGAGCTCCAGAGGGGAGCCGTCTCCAATCATCATGGGACGACCATTCCTCGCCTCTGCGAGGGTCGTTATTGACTATGGATCAGGAGAGATTCGCTTCCGTCCTGTTGACGAGAGCGAAGTGTCGATCACCGCACCCACAGTTGACCACAGACCTGCACCTAATGCACCTTCACCGATTCTAGCTGACTCTGAGGCCTGTGACTGATCTGATGACATTAGAAATGTTTGCTTAGCGACCCCTGATGAGACCCGAAGAATCCCCCAAAAGGGGAAGAAATCGGAAAGCATAGACTTCGCGGTTCCTCCTTCTGGTGTGTGGCGATGTGTTGATGAAATCCAAAGCATTTACGTGATTGATCCCATTGAGCGGCGGGCAGATACCAAGACTAGACAGGACGGACCTGGTTTGACTACTTCCACTAATAAGTCCGATCCTAGTCACTCTTTGAGGTCGGTTATGATGCGAATGTTCAAAATTTTTGGCCTCTTGATGAAAAAGATGATCCGGGTGAGACTCTTGAGGACAATCTGAGTTCTACTACTTCCACTGATGACTTCGTTCCTTTTGGTTTTGACCTGGACGAGACCTCGCAGGACGACTCCGATTACACTTTTTCCGAGGATGATGAGTTTGTCCCATTCCACTTTGATATCAGCGAGACCTCCAAGGCCAGATCTGACCACATTTCTTCCACTCACCAGTCTGTGCCTTCACACCATAGGACCACCAAGGGAGAACCTAGCCATACTACTTCCATTGATCAGTTCGTCCCTTTCCGATTCGACTCCACTGAGGGCCTTCACCCTATCGACCCTGATCGGCTTCCACCCACCGTGAATCCCGATGTCGACCTGCACCACACCAGATCTATCCCTCAGCGGTCTCGCAAGAAGGTTTGCTTTCCACCTTCTTGATCCCGTGTATATCCATCTCTGTTGTACATTCTCCTTTGTTTACCTCTGTTCCATCTTCCGTATTGCTCGCTCACCCATTATCGTGTTTGCCTTACTTAGGACGTACTTTGTCCTAAGTATAGGGGGTGGACGAGCCGAGTGTTCTTTCGCCGTTCAGTGTCATCACTCCTGTCTTTGCCTATACTTAGGGCTTCTTTTACCCTAAGTATAGGGGAGTGGTGTGTACATCCTCTGATCTCTTCCTTCATATGTCAATAACTTTTCTTCTTTTCTTCTTTCCTTCTTTTCATTTTTTATCTTCTTTATCTATCAAAAAGGTGACGCCCCTTATTGTCAGTCTCTACACTTAGGACGTACTTATCCTAAGTATAGGGGGGTGTGCACCCCGAGTTTTCATCTATTCTTCGATCCTCTCCATTGTCTCCTCTTCTTGTCTATACTTAGGGATATCTTACCCTAAGTATAGGGGGAGACAATCTGAGTACGATCTGTTCATTCCCACCCTTAACCCTCCCCGCGTTGTGTACAGTCTGCTATACTTAGGATTATTTGATCCTAAGTATAGGGGGGACGATCAACTTCTCATTCATTAGTTCTTTATTCTTTAGCCTTGCCTATACTTAGTACGAGTTATGTCTTCTCTTTTCTCTCCGATCTATGAGGACATAGCTCAAGCTAAGTATAGGGGGGTCGTATATACTACGTATATACTTTAGCCATAACTCGCACTTTCGTATTTTCTTAATAATATGGCTACTAATTCTTTAAAATTCTTTAAAAACCTTAATAAAAAGATGTTATCATTCCTCAAATTCTTTTTGTATTTACTGATTCATAAATCAGGTGAAATTGTTTTTGCAAAATGTTTGAAAAATAGTTTGAAAATCTTTGTGAAAAATTTATTGAAAACTATTTTGAAAACGTTTTGTTACATGTTTTCAACCTTTGTAAAAATGTGTGGTTTGTAAAATTTATTTTCTTTGTGTGAAATAAAATGTTTGAAAAATGATTTGCAAATGGTTTGAAAAATGGTTGCAAAAATATTTTAAAAAATCTATATATATTGTTTGAAAAACCTTTGCAAAATGATTTTCAAATGTGTGTACATGTTTGCAAAATGTTTGTAAAAATTATTTTGGACTATAGTTTTCAAAATTGTTTGAAAAGCTTGTGTCAAATAAGTTTGAGGAATACATACATCACACCAAAATCCACTATATATATATCTATAAAATTGATCACTTACCCTTGTAAATTCTTAAAATCCACTTCTTGTAAATATCGGAAGCATTCCCGTGTAAATATTTTCACCTAGTTTTCGGCCAAAAATCTTTTTATTTTAAAAAATCCCAAAAACATTTGCAAAATTAAAATCCAAAAACATTTGAAAAATCATTGTGAAAAATACAAAAAAAATGCATATGCATCATCATCATCATCTTTTCAAAAATCCATAAAAAGTTCAAAATCTTTGAAAATTGCATCACAAAAATATTTTCTGCATTCTGCATAGCATGAGCATTTTTCAGATTGAGCTTGATAGTTTAACAAGTCTAAATAAAATCCGGAGATTGGAGTTTGATTAGACCTTAAAATCTACCTAATAACAAGACCTTATAGGAACTGGATTTGAGGTACTTCAGGTCTAGTTGACTTAATTCTTTGAGGATCACGAGACTTGGTTCAATGGATTCTTGACTGCCTAAGTAGAGAATTTCGGAACACACGTACGACTCTTGTTGATAATGACCTAACTTAGACACCTGCACCTTTCACATGGCTCAACTCAGGTGGAGTGGTGAGGGGATTGGATTTGCCGGTATGAGACACACACACAAGTGGAAACATTTGTCCTCCTCTAGGGAGGGAAGTGCACCCCAACCCGTCCAGTGATGAGGAAATCTAAAGACAGGAGAGTGTGGGTTGCGATAAAGCTTCAAAAGAGGGATAGTCTACTGGCTCAAGAGGAAAAACTCCTTATGTAAATGCTGCTGTGAATAGTCTTTCAAAAAAAAGAAAAAAATGGTCAGGCCTGTACAAAAATAAAATGCCTGCAAAGTATGTACAAATGTTGTAAAGTCAATAAGCAAGCTTGAGTTCCAAAGTCAAATATGTGAGCCTGCAGCTGGATGACTTGACTACACTGGTCTTGCATCCTAGGATAGGTAGCTACACTGGCTACCGTCCATTCTTCTCTTCACCCCCTCCTCTTAAGCTGGTTGCCACTTGAACATAGAAGGGAATACCCCGCTCCTCGAGGATGGAGTTATTGGATTGGGGAATCATTGGGTTGTCATACTGGAGAAGTCAGTTTCTTTGCCATTCTAGTTGGGGAGAGCCACTATCACTTACACTGTACGAGTCAGATTCATAGTCGTAAGGGTTTGCGTATGAATTGAGATATTTCTGACCTGGCTATTGAGGAGACTTGGACAAAGTTTTGGGATTCTTAGTGACTGTTGGATTTCAAAACCGGTTCTCATTAAGGTTCCGCCCGCACTAAAATTCCAAAGGTCCGACTTAAGCTCCAAACTTTGATTTTGTGAAGACAAGTTTGATAATTAAACTAAATCCAAGTTCTTCTTTTTCTTTTCTTTGTTTTCTTTTCTGCAATTATTGCATAAGTGTTTGCTAGGGACTAGCAAAGGTAAAGTATAGGGGGATGATGAATCCACATTTCATCATCTTTATTCTATCATTTTGGCCTCAAAAACCCTAGCAAATGCTTGTAAATACCCATAATTAGAGCATATTAGCATTCATGCATGTGCACGTAAATAGTGTATAAAATACTGTAATTAAAGCCAAAATTATAGAACAAATAAAAGAAAAGAAAAAGAATAAAATACTGTAGATATTTTATGACCCGAAACCCCAAGACCTAGGCATCTTGATGAATAGGTCGACAAGGAATAAAGTAGGGGGAGATAAGGGTCAAATACCTGTTCTTTTTAATTCATTTTCTATTCATTTTGGGACCTATTTTTGGTTCTACTTTTTATACATCAAATAAAGAAACTTTGTACATGAAAGTTGTAGATAATTAAATAAAAAAAATACAAAATTGATTTCATTAGAAAATAATGCACAGATAAAAAGTTATGGTCTTAATAAAAATCTAGAATCCCAACTTCCCAGACTCGTATCTCACAAATGAAAACTCCAAATACAACAAACTCACCTTTAATTGTATATAATTAAAAATAAGCTATTTAATGGCAGTGGTTTCGCATTTGGCGGAGCTACAGTTTGAAAGTTGACTTTTGGACCCCTATTGTATAAGTGTACGGATTAAAATATTCAATTTATTATTTATTCATTATTTTTGTATTTTTATATTTTTATAATTATGTAAATATTATTTATAATAAATTTATGCATTAAAATCAGAATAAAAATGCAAAAGAAATTCAAATAAAAATACTTGTATAATTATAATACATAGGTATAGAACCTATGCACATACCTATATAATACAGACTTCTATTTTATTAAATATATAAAATATTTCAGAAAAATAAAATAAAAATAGTTTTAAGTGTATAAAAGTATTTTATAAATTTATAAAATAATAAACAAAAATAAATAAATTAAATTCACAAAATAAAAATAAAATACTTATATATATGTATATATAGATAAATATACCTATAAAGGCTAAAATAGGTAACTTGTAATTATTAACCTCTAAAAATAAATAAAATATTTTATAAAATAATAAACATTTTTTTTATTTTGTAACCATAATTTAATAAATTGATTTGCTATTTTTTATTGATTTTACAATTGTTTTTTTTCCAGGGATTTTCCTGGTTGGTCCACATGGACCAACCAGGTGGAAGTTGACCCGCTGGTCAACTCCTTGGTTCTTGCTCCTGCAGCCCGTCAGAACACGTTTTTGTCCACTTTCGCCCATTTTTCGAGGACGTCTCTTTCACCATTTGGTGATGGCCTCTTATTGACATCTCTTCCCCTAGCATCAAGGATACACGCCCAGGGATTATCTTGGGGCATTTATCATTGACGCGCTCCTGACATCTCGATCTTTCCACCCTCTTCGTCACCCATTCAAAAGACCACTTCCCCTTCCATTTGATTTTGGAACCGACTTTGAGAGCCTCCAACCTCCGGGGAGCGTGTAGAAGGGGACCTCCGATGACAGGGGAGAGCCCCACACCCCTGTTGAGGTGCAGTGAAGCTCGAGGGTCGCGTTCCACCATCTCCGGCCATCTCCTGGCCGTGGGGTTCAACCTTGGGTTTTCGCCCTTGAGGTTCTGCTTTTATCTCTCTTTTTTCTTGCATTTTCTTAACTAGCGTAGCCTTAGGAATAGTTTAGCATCTTCCATCTCGATCCACATCCACTCATTCACCACGCCACCCCCTCGCTGGAGCTATTTGCGCCAATCACCGCTCATCCACCCACGTTTTGCACTGGGACCTTCTGCTGGTGTTGTGTGTTTTCATTTGCAGGTTCCAGGAGCAAAGAGACCCCCCTCCTGGGGTCGTTTTGATAAAGACCGACCTCCTGGGGGCTGTCCTCCTTCGCCAACTCCGCAGCGGAGCTCCGGCCGTCATCAGGCCATTCTGAAGCCGTCGTCACCTTGAGGAAGCCCCCAGGCATCTTTTGGAGCAATCAGAGGGAAGCGTGCAGCTCGGAGTAGCAAGATTTTGCGGATCAAAAGTCGCCAAAGACCAGTTCATGGCGTGTTCTTCCTTGCAGCCCCAGCACCGTTGGATCTTCGCCCGTTTGTCGTGGAGTGCAGCCACCGTAGGATCAGATCCAGCACCTGCCGTTCGATCGATTTCAACCATCTAATCAGGGCCGTCTACGCGATGGGGTATCGCGCCCCGTGCACGCGACACATGGCATAAGAGGCGCAACTTCAACCGTGTGATCAACGCCTGCAGGGGTATTTTGCAACCTAACCCCCGTAATTTTGATTATTTATTAAATAGTTTATAAACATTCATTTGCCTTTATTAACTTTTGTAAAATTTGCATGGTGCACCCCGACGGTTTGTAATATTACATCCGGACCCCCGCCAGGTCACGTGCGCTACGCACGTGCCCTTGGCAATTTTGCAAGGGGACCCCAGCTTTTATCTGTATTTAGTTTTAATACTAAAACTTTCGCTTGCAGTTAAAATATTTCTGGACATTTTACAGCATAGCCCCCAAGGTTTTCGATAATTGCATCCGTGCCCCTACCAAGCGTGCGTGCGACACTAGTGTGTCTGGGAGTTTTTGCAAGGGCGCCCTTGCGGATTTTGTCATTTGCATTTGGTCCTTGAACTATTTATTTCAGTTATAAACTTTTGGGAAAATTGCATACAGGCCCTCGAACTTTTTGAATATTACAAAGATACCCCTGCTAGGCCTTGTATTTTTGCATGCTTGCTCTATTTATTTAGTGCACCATTTTAACTCCAACAATCACCAAAAAAATGGCATAGGCTCATGTTTACTTGTAGATCCACGCTATATGTTTGCATTGCATTTTTATTTCATTTTAATATTTATTAAAAATCAAAAACTTGCATTTTAGCTACTGTTTGCATTAGAAAATACCAAAAAAATATCAAAACATCTTAAAAAATTACAAAAAATTACCTACTGTCTATTTTAGTGTCTTTTAGTGTCAATCCAAAAATCACTAAAAATTTCAAAACAAAAACCTTAAAAATTAGAAAATACCTAAAAACTTCCAAAAAAATCTAAAAAATCATAGAAAAATCCAAAAAAATGCAAACTTAAATTCTGCAGCTTCCCTGTTTTATTATCTTTATTTTAAAATTAGTTTGGAAAATTTTGATACTATTTGGTATTTTTCATTCCCATTTTAGTTTCGGACAGCAAGTTTATTCACTATTTTCTTTATTTTAACTTTCAAAAATAACAAAAATATTTAGAAAAATCCCCAAAAATCACAAAAACAGTATAAAATTATAAAAAGACCAAAAATAATTTATTTCTTAATTTTTGAGCATTTTTCCTTTTTTTATAAATATCTATTCACCTATTTTCTTATAGTATTTTTATATTCTAATATTAAAAAATATAAAATATAAAAAGAAAATATAAAATCAGAAAATTAAAAATCAAAATACAAAATTAAAAATTAAAATAAAAAATTAAAAAAAAATTAAAACCCGTAAAAACATTTGCATTTTTTAGACACAATCACATTCACATCTTTGTGCATCATTGCATAGATCTATCCTGCCTTGCTCCCTGTGATCGACCTCTACATACTTACACCTATACATCTTTCATGTAGAGTTATAACAAATTTTAACTCCACATTTGTTTGTCATTTCTTGATATTTATATTGTGGGTTAATTGTTGACTAATTAGGGATTTTTGAGCAGTCAATACCTCGATTGCGGTTTCGCCTTGTGAAACCGTACGACCCTCGGATTTTCTTAGTTATCAGTGTCTGCAAGTTCTCTCTTTCTCAGAGTGAACATGAGACAGAAGGTAACCTATTACTTGTATGATTTTCGTTAAATGGATTGGAAATTGTTCCCAATCCATGTTGTTTCATGTAAAAAATTTTAATTTTTTGTTGCATCATCGACTAGTATGACTAGTCGATCTAGATCGGATATGATCTGATCTCCACATTTCTATGATGTAATAGTAGAAATCCCTCACCTTCAAGTGGCATCAGAGCCTTGGTTTAAGGTCTTGGATAGGGAAATAAGGTTTTGGAAATCGGGGTATGCTGCAAATTATTGTTTCGCATAGATGTGTTTTCGAATTGATTTTGTGTATGTGTGATATAGGAACAGTTTCCCTAATATTAATGTATTTTTGGGACAATAAATCATTTTTGGAATGTCTGAACATGGCCCCAAATGGTACGCCAAAGGTTGGCGACAATCGAGCATTGATTTGGATTCGAAACATTCTCGCAGTGTCTCATTTTTGCATGAATTTTAGAATTGTAACCTAATGATTTTTAGTTATTGTTTTCCTATACTTAAACACAATAAAAATACATTAAATGTGTCATAAATCAAACCAACAACTCGCTCGAATTTATTTCATGTGATTCCGAGTCTGATTACCCTGGATATTCAATATTTAGCGGGATTGGGTCAGAAGATGACTAGATCATCTAGATAATAACTTCTATTTTGTTTTTCATTCAATATAAATCATGAAATTTTTGGATTTACCCCTGATTATATGTTGTAGCATTTATTTATAGGAATAATTGGCAAGCAACAACTTAAATTAGATGATTACTTCATGACAAATCTTAATTGGAAACTATAATAACTGTATTTCAACAATGCTCATTCAATAGAAGTTAATTGCTTGATATGACTAGAAATTTAAGAAGTTAAAAATGTTTTAAAATTCCTAAAAATCTAAGTGATTATTATATAGTATAAGACATAGTCATAAGATCGATCAAGTCCCTTAGTACAATTTGTACCAATTGTTTTGTCCCAAATTCAAACGGTGATGGTGTTTAGGCTTGGATATGATGAATGGTTTACCTAATTGGTATCTTGCACCGCATGGTTGTTGAAGCACTCCCTATCAACATAGTATGTATGGCCTGTGCAGATCTGTGTCAATGAAGGGTGACATGAGAAGTCATTGAGTACTCTTAACAACTAAATTAGAATAAAATGTACTTGTGAGGGAATATATTATATAATAATATCAAGCAAGATTTATATTTGTTTGTTGCATTGGATATATATTGATTTAATATGATTAAATGAATATAACCTAATTAAAATACACAGTCTATAATTAATAATGTCTGGATTATCTTGGAAGGATTGATTATTGGAATATGATTCAAATGATCAATTAAATTTTGAACGGGATATGCATGATCATAAGATATTATCCATGGTCTCCCTTTAAGGCATAGGGTATCGTCTTCATGGATTGTATAGTGGAGATGCCTATGTGAAGTCATATCTCCAATATACAAACACACATGGATCATGCAGTTTGCTTCTCGAAAGAGACTGATCGTATGCATAGTGACCTCAATGTTGTTTCCCATATAATTGAGATAACATTGAACTACACATAGAGAGTGTTATTCCTGTTGACAGTTGGTTCAATTGATAACGAGTCGACCTCACCTTAGGGGTGGTGGGCTCGGGTATCAAAGATCGAATTGGAAAACGCAACTTGGACTTGCAAGGCAGAAAGAGTTCATACTTCCTTCACTCAAATTACATTTTTTCATATTATTGGGGTGTGACAAAGGTGGAAAGGAGATCCCAGATCTCGCTTGAGGTACTTTCATTAGTATATCTCATGCTTTCAAAGTTCAAAAGGGAATGGAATTTCAAGATAATAAAAAGCAATACAACTTTGATTTAAAACAATAACAATCTTAATCAAAGTAAATATACTTTTGCGAAATATCATCAATTTTTGATAACCTTCACACAACCCACTCAAATGTATGCTCAATCATAACCAGTGTCATCGATTGGATCCGTGATTATGATGTAATACTTTGAGGTGGAAACATAATGTATGTGGTTGCAATATGCAAGTTTTCTCATGATGATGAGCATAGACAATTAAATAAGAAGTAGGACAATATTTGTATCTCACAAGTCCTAATTGGATTTGGACCATACTATGTGATATCAATATTGAGATAATAATTGTTATTATCATATTCAATTTTCTATAAAGGTATTTTTGTGAATATGATTAACAAATATAAAATTAATGTGAATAGCGATTCATGGTAATTAATATTTATATGAATACAGTTCATATAATTAGTTCAAGGCACATAGTTGAATATGATCCACATTGGAATTTAAATGTAATTTGAATTTACATTTTTATCTGGATTTATGAATATGATTCATAAGATATAAGGCTTCTCTAATAAAATTATCGATGATTATTAGATCACCATGAGGATAAATAAACAACAAAATCAACGACCACCTTTTAGGACAAGGTGGACGTCCATGCTTGGAGAAACATAGGCGTCTAACAAGTCCTAATTGTTGTTAGTTGATTAATTGTTTTTTTGATTGATTTAATTGATAATTAAAAGGAGATAAATCAAGTCTTATTTATTGTAAAATAAGGACTAAATCATATCCTTTGATTCTCAGTCATAGAGACCACAAGGTGGACGTCTACTATGAGGAGAGGACTCCTCATAGACGTCCACCATATATATAAAAGAGAGGATTATGCCTTCTTTCAAAGAATGCTTGTTCATACTAATAATTATCTTACCTTAAGAATTGAAGAAAATAAGAATCTTGAAAAATTATTTCTCATGCACATCTACTCTTCTTTACCCTACATGTCCACATTGTCAGGATTATACTATTCTCTCCATTAGCATGGCTTTGTGGAGGAGAAGATTGTCTCCTTCTCGGTACTCCTCATGCGTGAAGAAGTATTGATTTCATATGACAAAATAAGGAGCTTGATCATCCTTGCATGGACAAGATCAAGAAGTTGACATCGAATTTCGTGGAAATCTATGCGACTCACCATTGTGCCCACGAGAGAAGCAAGCGTGGATAGGACTTGATTCGAGAGATCTCTTGATTTAGAGACGTGCTTCAAGAGGCAACCCTGATCTCTCTCTCTCTCTAATATTCATTAGAATATAAAAAAAACATGTTAGGAAAATTGTTTTCCTAAATTTATGATTTTGCAATGTACAAACATTGTTGTGCTGAAATTACTTGTTCAGGTGATAAATGATCAAAGTTTTGCAAATAATTTGCTGTATTTTTCACATTTCCATGATGTGAAATTATTTACTTCCCTTCTATTGGTATCAGAGCCTTGAGGATTTGTATTGCATCCAAGTTCGATGAATAATCGACCACATTATCCCGATTGTCGGGTACATTGTCTTGCATCATTTTTTATAATTCGAATGATTCAATGACTTTCAAAGTTTTTGATGGTTGTCACTTACTTTTTACCTTATTTTTGGGATACTAATGAGGTCTAGAAGATCTAGACTCATGCTCAAATGACACATCAATAGTTGGCGGCATGCTGGAGAAGATTTGGATGTTAAAAATGATCGCAAACTCTGATTTCGATCTAAGATTGTAGCAAGAGAATATTGAATTTTTCGCTACAGTTTTTGAGTCATATAACATGATAAAATACCAAGGAATAAGTCATGACTCAATTCATCAATCAGTGTGAAATTTTCTCATACGATTCCTATCGCGCGACCTCGATTTCTCCATAGGCAGAGTTGGAAGAGGACTCAATTGTTTTATTGACTTATTTCTATTATTTTGATACTCAAAATAGATGAAAATATACTTGATATGTTGATATTAGTATTTAGATCTAATATTATGTAAATATTTGAGGTCGCAACAAATTCCAAGTCCATGTTGTATAGTGCTTTCTAATTTGAAGTACGATGGTCATGACTTGCAAATTCGAATCGGAAATCTTTATTTATTTAATTTGGATATATGTAATAAATTAAAAAGAATTTTTATTTCAAATCTCCTCTGATGATTTATGCACTTGGATATTTGAAAAACAATTATAAATTGTGAAGTCGATTGGATCAATTTCGCCAATTGTCCAGATTGTTGCACTGGACATTATGAAAATTAAAAACATTTTAAATTTCTAAATCTTTGAGTGTTATTATATAGTATCATACATTGTGGAAAGATTGATAAAATCCTCTTAATACAATATGCACCAATTATGTTGTCTCAAATTGGGACGGTGAAGGTGATTCGGCATGGATATGCTATTGGGTTTCTTAATTGACACCACGCACCACATTTACAGTGGAAGTGCTCTCTGTAATTATATCTGCATGACCGGGTTGGATCCATTTCAAGGAAGGGTAGCAGAGAAGCCATGATTTACTTTAACAACTAAAATTGGAATAATAGATTGTATATAGTCAGGGTGTATACTATATGATAACATCAAGTGCATGAGTTTGAAATGATTGGATTGATCTATTGTCGTTGTTTTAATTGGAAACTAAGATAGTAATCAAGTATCTTAGCTTTATCCCTTATAAAGATTAATCATTAGAATATGATTCAAAATGATTAATCAATATTTTTAACAAAACATGAATTAAGTCATATGATGAGATCCATGATCTTCAGTCTTTGCAATAAACTTTGTTGCCATGGGTTGTATTTTTGGAGACGTTCATACACAACCATGACTACGGAATACAAATTCACATGGATTAGATTCTTCGTTTCTCGAAAAATACGAGAACATCATGATTTAAAATAATTTAAATTGTTTATATTCATTAATCATGACTTATTAAAGTGTATTCCTTTAATATCAGATGAAATCTCTTAACTCTTTCAACAAACTGCTTGAGTTCGATCAGTTGACCAATCCAAATTATTCAGATTAGATCCGTAATTTGTAACTCATACTTTGAGATAGAGCACATAATCTATGTGTTATCATTGGCGAAGTATGAGAACCCTTAGACAAAGGATGCTCATGAGTTCAACAAGAAATGGGATGAGGATCATTCGATCGCCCATTGCTACATTCTTGGATCATTGTCTAATGTGCTTCAGAAGAAACTTATAGACAATGAATCTACTCGTAGCATCCTCTTGAATATGAAGGAATGCACGTAGATATGAACTGCACTCTTTCTACATTAGGGTCCACTAAGGATACTATGAAGAAAGAATATCCCTCAAGAATTGTATTGGCTGCACATGTTAAAGGGAAGCGCGAGAGGAAGTGTATATCTCAGAAAGTCCAATCCAAGAGAAGAAGAAAGGTCGAATTGTTGATAAATCTTCTAATTCTTTGACACATCTGACATCCATGGAGATGGATGTCTACTATCAGTGGTATAAGCCAAGATTTTGGAAGAGTAACCATCCAATACATAAAGTCCTTAAAGAAGGATAAATGTATAACGTTGCCAAATAAGAAATCTACATTCATCACTGAAACCAACTTACCCATAGGACGAGAAGGTAGTCGGATTATTTATTCTAGTAGTTTTGTTCATGTATGCAGTAAGTTGCATATGTTTCAAGGCATCGAAATTATTAATGAAGGGGAGATAGTCATTCAGATGGGATCAGATGCAACTGTTGTGATCATCATTAGCACATGTAGACTATCATTATCTAGTGGGAGAGTTCTAAATATTAGAGATTGTCTCTATGCACCATATAGAAGGAATTTACTATCTATATCTAAGCTGGTTAGACTTGGATATACTTTCCTTTTCTGTAACAATTTTTTCATAAATCATTATGGCAATTTTATAGCGGATAATTTTCTAACAACTTGTGGACTCTATGAATTGAACATGCATGAATGTGTCATGAATCTCAATACCACTATTAATAATAAAATCCATAAATGATAAAGAGAGGATGGAGATCATTTAACTATGATTTAGCATCAAAGATTTGGACTTGTGCCTGTTGATAGCATCAATGGACTGGTAAAGAACCAACCTTTGGATTTCTTGGATGCTCGTGATTTACCAACTTGCGAATATTGTAGTCATGGGAAAATGTCCAAGGCACCATGATGCAAAGGTACACTTGACCTAATACACACTGATGTATGCGGCCCCTTTCGTACTGCAACTCAAAATGAATATCAATATTATGTGACCATTATTGATTATCATCGTGGTATGGGTTGTCTTCTTATTACATCGCAAACACGAAACCTATGAAAAGTTCAGAGAGTTCATGGATTTAGTTGAGAACCAAACCGACAAGTAGATAAAACAAATTTGATCTGACCGAGGTGGTGAATACCTTCCAAACGAATTCAAACAATACCTTAAGAAGAGAGGAATTATTTCCACTCTCACCCCTCCAGTTGCTCCTCAACTCAGCAGAATTGTAGAGAGACGCAACAGAACCATGTTGGACATGGTGAGATCGATGATGAATAAAGAAAACCTACAATTTAGTTTCTGTCAACATGCAGTAGAGATTGTAATCTATGTCCTAAATAAAATTCCATTTAAATATGTACTTAAAATTCCTCATGAGCTTTGGTACGGTACCAAGCCGAGTGTATGATTGATAAACATGAAAATCGAGTGGTCTAAAATGAACCTTACAAGGTGAGGACTCGGTTGCTGTGACGACCTCTCAACGATCATGTCTAATCAATAATTAACCCACACAATGTATAGATCAAGCAAAGTAAGCAAGTGTGAATAAAAATTTATTATACCCTACAAATAGATGTATAGTGGACAAGTAAAGGAGTGGTCGAACACATGAAACAATAGAGGATGGACAATAAGAAAATGGTATAGAAAGACGATAAATGAATTTGGGTATTTTTGGATTTTTTAGATTCTTGTGGGTTATTAAGTTTTATATTTTTAATTTTTTTTTAATTTTGTAAATTTATTTTTTTATATTTTCTGATATTTAATTTCTTTTTATTTTAAATAAGGATATATGAATATATAAAACTATATATATAATACAGAGTAATTTAATTATAAATACCACTAAAAATAATTAAAAATTACAAAATAAAAAATTTTGTATTTTAAATAATTTTATACTAATTTTTGTGATTTTTGAGGAATTTTTGTTAATTTGTAAGTATCTTTAAGTCAAAAATATCCCAAAACAGGGATTAAATAAATAGGTTGAATTGTTTTGAAGATAAAAAAATAACAAAAGAGTAAAAAATTCTTAAAATTAATTTTAATATATAGATAATAATATAAAGAAAATTCAGAACTAAAAATTAATGTTTTGGGGATTTTTGGTTATTTTTCCTATTTTCACTAGATTTTGGAGATTTTTAATTTTTAGTCTTTTTCTCTTTTTATTTTTAGGATTTTTTTGTCCGGAGTTACAAAATATTAAAATAAACAAAATGTATATTTTTTTTGGAATTTTTCAAAAAGGTTTTATTTTTTTGATAATTTTTAACTCAAATAGGGACCAAAACATGATCTTTTAATTTTTACTATAGGTAAAATGCCTAAAATGGAAAAATAAAAATATAGCGTGAATGTGTATGCTAACAGGTACTAAACCCTATTTTTGTTTATTTTTTGAAGCATGATTTATATTTTTAATAAATGAAATACAATCGTAAAAATATAAATACTAGAAAGGGTATAAATGCAATTAAAAATAATGGCAAGGGTTTGTACGCAAATATCCTAAAGTTATATATCATCAAATAAAAGTTGAAGTACTAAATACAAAAATATGCAAGGTTAACCACGCAAAATGCCCAACTCACGTGGGACGACACGTGAGATGAGCTGGATAGAACCAATATGCAATATCAATAATGTACAAGGGTCTTTTGCAATTTTGAAGTTTTAAACTAATTAAACAAGTTACGTAACTAAAATAAAATGCAATAAAATTTAGGGGTGAAATACGCAATTACCCCCCTAATAGGCACGTAGATGAACGACTCTGGCTACTCCACTTGACACGTGTTGAGCGCTGAACAGATTGATGATGGTTCGACGTCGGGCGGCACGGATTAGATCCTTGGAAGAGGATCGACGGTTCAAATCGGGCTCGATCCGACGGATGTCCTTCAATATGGATGAGGGGGCAATCCAACGACCACTGCTCCTCTAAAAAAAGGGAGGAACAATGGGACAAATCTCCGATCGCTCATTCCTCGCGATCTGACATGCTCCTTCATTGCCCAAGTGCCCAAGGTGTTTCTGACGATCGTCCGCGGTTGCTAGGGACCACAAAATGGTCGGAAGTTAGTTGGAGGGGGTCCGATGGGGCTCGACACATGGAGCAGCTAAACTCATTTCGAAAGACTTTGGGGGAAGGCTCTTTCTCTCTGGTACATGCAGGGTTAAGCTTGTAACAAAAATATGAAGCCAAGAATGGCTTCTAGGGTCGGAATGGGCGAGAGATGCGGTGGGGTGAGGATCTCCAGGGACGACAAAGGATTGAAATCCGATTCCTCTATCTATGCAAGATCGAGGGGAATGTGAGTGCTTGGTGCGATTAGCAGGCAAAGGGGAAAGATATGGAGGTACTAAGCAAGTCGGAGATGGTCATGCATGGCTGGAAAGGGGCGGAGGAGCTGGAGCTCCAGCGAGAGTGAATTTGGAAAATACGAAATAATGGACAATACTAATTGAAAAAAACCTAATCTATATTAAGGCTAACTCTACGAATCGAAAGGTAAATAAAAAGGGAAAGAAGATCACCAGGGACATGCCTGAAGCAAGCTTCGGGCGAAGGGGCTCCAATGAATGGATCTCTCGATTCTACACGCTAGGAAGCTTGCCACACCACAGAGAGGGTAGTTGTTGTCTCAAGGAGCCTCGATCCAAGCCAGGGATAAGGATTTCTGGAGCGGAAGAGGATAAAAAATGAATGAAGGGGAAAACAATGCTAAATACCCGTCGACCTTTGACCCTTGATTCCTCGCGCCTCGATGTGAGTCAATCCCAATAATCAAGCCTGTGTGAAAGTACTTCAATCGAGGAACAAAAGTCATGAAGTGATCAAACCAAAAAGGTGCAAGGATTGGGCACTACGAGGCGGAGAAATCAAGATGCCAGTTATTTAGCGGCGTCAGGCATCGGGAGATGGGAAGTTGACTTGGGTCAACCAGGGTTGAGCCTTGATTGGCCCACATCAGCTCACAAAACACCAAAAATCAATTAAAAAGATTTGTAAACTAAAAATAAAATATGAAATGAGAGAATTGAATAAAACTTATAAATAAAAAATGTTTATTATTTTATAAAGTATTTTATTATGATTTTTATTTATTTTTGTGAGTTTATTTATTACTAGTTTATTTTTAAGGGTATATTTATAGGTATATACATCTATATATTATGTATTTTATTTTTATTTTGTATTTTTATTTTATTATTTGATTTTCTTAGTTTATAAATTATAATGTATTTAAATAGTCATGAATATGTTTTTGTTATATTTTTCTGATATCATATGTACATTTGAATAAATATTCATACTTATTATATAGGTACAAGTATTGTATTTTCATCGATGTATTTTTATATACTATTTATTTTAGTATTTTCTTTATGGTTTTATTTTATTATAAATATGTTCATATATTATAAATTATATTTACAAAATTATAAACATATAAAATTATAAAACTTATAATGAATAAATAAAATACATATTTTATTCAGATATATTATACAATAGGGGCCCAAAACCTAACTTTTGCATCTTAACTCCAAATTAAATGAAACCACGTTCATTAAATAGTTTACTAAAAGTTATATATAATTAAAGATGATTTTTATACATTTTGAGTTCATATGGAGAAGATATAGGTCTGAGAAGTTTGGGTTTTGGCTTTTTATTCCGAGTATAAAAAGTATAATGTGTACTATTTTTGCGCAAACTCAATTTTGTATTTTTATATAATTTATCTACAACTTTCATGTACAAAGTTTCTTTATTTGAGGTATAAATAATAAATAATAAAACAGGTCCCAAAAATACAATATTGAGGGTAAAAAGTAGGGATTTATTATTTTATTTTTGACTCTTATCTCCCCGTACTTTATTCCTTGTCGACCTAGTCATCAAGGTGCTTAGGTCTCGGTGTTTAGGGTCATAAAATACCTTTGGCATTTTATTTCTTTTTTTCTTTTATTTATTCTTTTATTTTGGCTTTAAATGATGAATTTTATATAGTATTTATACGATAAATAATGAATGTTAATTTATGCAAAATAATGATATTTACAAACATTTATCTGGGGTTTAAAGGCCAAAATGAAATAATAAAGGTGATGAAATGGTGATTCATCGCCCTCCTATACTTGCCTTTGCTAGTTCTAACAAACACTTATGCAATAAGTGTAGAAAATAAAAAAAATAAAGAAATTGGATTTATTTTATTTCTCGAACTTATCTTCACAAAATCATTGCTTACGCTTAAGTCGAACCTTTGGATTTTAGGTACGACCGAGACTTTATTGGGAAACGGATTTGAAACACAACAACCTTCGAGAATAACAAAACATTGCTCAAGTCTCCTCAATAGCAAGGTTAGAATACTTCAACTCATGCGCAAACCCTTGTGACTATGAATCTATCTTGGACAACGTGTGTTATGTAGCTTTCCTCGGCTGAAGCGGTAAAAGTCAATCTTCTCCAACATGGTGACCCTCATTCTCCAATCCAACAACTCTTTCCTCGAGAAGAGTAGTAATCCCTTCTAAGTTTAAGTACATCCGACTCAAGAAGAGGAGGTACATAGAAGAATGGACGGTAGCCAGTGTAGCTACCTATCTTAGGATGCTTGACCAGTGTAGCCAAGTCATCCGACTGCAGGCCCACAAACATATGACTTTGAAACTCAAGATATACAAATATATACACCCCGACATGCATTTTATTTACAATCATGCATGTACACTTTTTTGGAGTTTTTGAATTTTCTTATTTTATTGAATACTATATACAACATCAATTACATATGGACTTTTTCTTCTTGAGCCGGCAGACTATCCCTCTTTTGAAGCATTATTGCAACCCACAACTTATGTCTTTAGACCTCATCGCCACTGGATCTGGTTGGGGTACAATGGCAACAAATGTGTGACTTATGATGTTTCCATTGGCTAGTGTCTCACGTCGGCAAATCCATCTCTCTACCACTTCAACTGAGGTGACCAAAGTGCAAGGTGCAGGTGTACAAGCTAAGTCATTATCAACAAGAGTCATGCGTGTGTTCCAAGATATTCTACTTAGACGGTAAAGATGACACTAAACTAAGTCTCGTGATCCCAAAGAATTAAGTCTAGCAGACCTGAAGTATCTCAATTCCAATCCATATAAGGTTCATGTTGTTAAGTAGATTTAAGGTATAACCAAGCTCTAATCTTTAGATTTTACTTAGACTAGTTCAATTATCAAACTCAATCTGAAAAATGCAAATGCTATGAACAATGCAAAAAATATTTTTTTTGCTGTAAATTTCTTATTTTGAACTTTTTTATGGATTTTCGAAAAGGTTTTGTAAATATTTATGCAAGTTTTTGAAAAGATTTTTGCAAATATCTTTGGGATTTTTAATTTTGCAAATTTTAGGGATTTTTCAAAACAAAATTTTTGGGAAAAGAAATAGGTACATATATTTACACGGGAGTGCGTTTTGTTATTTATAAGAGTTAGATTTTAGAAATTTACAAGTTTGTACATGGTTTATAAAGGATTTTTATTATGTACCCAATTCTCAACATAATTTGAAAATATTTTTACAATATTTTCAAAACTTTTATTTTGCAAACTAATTTTGATAAATAATTTTGGCAAACATTTTATATAATTTTAAAATAATTTTGCAATGATTTTTGAAATAGTATAGATATATTTTTCAAAATATTTTTACAACATTTTTCAAAATCATTTACAAAAAGATTTTTAAAACATTTTATTTCAATCAAAGAAAAGAAATTGTTAGAAACAAAACATTTTTACAATGATTGAAAACATTTTGCAAATTTCAAATAGTTTTCAAAAGATTTTTCAAACATATTTTCAAATCATTTTTCAAACAATTTGTAAAATTCTTTTTCCCAATTTACTAATCGGTATATGCAAATAATTTTAATGAATTTTATACAATTATGTTCTTTACAGTGAAGTAAGTATATTTTAGCCATACTTATTGAAAATGGCTAAGTATATATGAATTATATACGACCCCTATACTTAGCTTGAGATATGTCCTCATAGATCAGAGAGAAAAAGAGAAGACATAACTCGTACTAAGTATATAAAAGCCTACGAATGAAAAGTTGATCGTCCCTCTTATACTTAGGATGAAGTAATCTAGACCTAAGTTTTCGAATTAACCTGAAGTTGTTCCTTTGCCTCCCTGTGTTCGACTCCAAACTTGCCCGAGATATAAATAAAAGCTGAGACACTCTTTGCGGAGATTCTTCTCTCGGTTCTGACCGATTCGCTAAGTACCCCTTTTACAACAAATGTAAATTAAACCAGGTGCCTTGCGGATCCATCACCCACGACTCAAAACTTCCTTGCCAAGCTACATGAAAGAGGTTTCCAGACGTCCACATAAAAATTATATCCTTAAATTAGTTCAACAAGCAATCCATATTTCACAATCAAAGGCGTAGTACTACTTGTAGTAGCGGTCCTTATATCTCGTATTAACAATCGAAAGATGTTCGAAAGAAAAAATCTCTATTTGATGGGGCTTCTTCCTATACCTATGAGTTCCATCGGACCTAGAAATGAGACATTGGAAGAATCCTTTTGGTCTCCCAATATCAATAGGTTGATTGTTTCGCTCTTGCATCTTCCAAAGAGGAAAAAGATTTCTGAGAGTTGTTTCATGGATCAACAAGAGAGTACTTGGGTTCTCCTAATAAATAAAAGAAATCAAAAGTGTATCATGCCTGAATCTAACCGGGGGTCGCGGTGGTGGAGGAACCGGGTCAGAAAAAAGAGGGATTCTAGTTGTAAGATATCTAATGAAACCGCAGCTAGAATTGAGATCTCATTCAAAGAGAAAGACAACAAATATATGGAGTTTCTTTTTTTATCTTATACGGATGATCCAGTCCACAAGCCCAGGTAAATGAGGAGGGTTGCGTTAGTAGCCGACAACCAACTTAAAACAGTCGGAGATACTTCCTAAATAATTTTAGAAAATACTATTTAGGAAGTTGCCTCATGACAGTCGGATCTTTTCAACATGGATTTAAGAAAACATACAGATTTCGTTGGGACATTCCCTACGTGCGACGCGTTGCATCACCCGAATGCAATGAAAAATTGGCAAGGGTCGCTACATCGCAGCCTGGATGTAGTTCAAAATTTGCAAGGGTTCTCGCACGAGGAACACATGCGGGTAATTAAGCTAGTTCCGCTGCATCATCACCCATATGCAGTCCAAAATTTACAAGGGTTCTCGCATAATGGATGCATGCGAGTAAAGAAGTTAGTCCAAAAGAGATTGCAACGGAAGTTGCGGATTGGTAGTTGGAATATTGGCACTTTAATTGGAAAATTGATGGAGATAGTGGATACGATGGAAAGAAGGAAGATTCATATACTATGTCTTCAAGAGACTAAATGGGTTGGAGAGAAAGCAAGGGAGATCGAGAAGACAAACTTTAAACTTTGGTATTTAGGTAAAGATAAGGGTAGAAACGGTGTTGGAGTGATTGTTCATAAGGATTTGAAGGATTGTGTGGCTGAGGTGCAAAGATTTGGGGATCAGATTATATTGCTAAAATTGGTGCTTGAAGAAGAAATTCTGAATATAATCTTAGTTTATGCACCGCAAATTGGTTTAGATGAAAGGACTCTAGATAAGATTTTACAAGGAATCCCACAAAGAGAGATGATTTGCATAGGTGGAGATCTTAATGGACATGTGGGAAAAGATGCTTCAAGATATGCTAGTGTTCATGGAGGACATGGTTTTGGGGATTGAAATGAAGAGGGAAAAGTCATCCTGGATTTTGTAATGGCATATGATCTTTTCATAACAAACACTCTCTTCAAGAAGAGAGAGGAGCATTTAATTACCTATAAGAGTGGCTCAACTAGAACACAGATAGAGTTGCGTTGGGGATAAGAGATTGGTTGTGTTGTAAAGACTGTAAAGTAATCCCATGAGAGAGTTTGACAACCCAACATCGCTTGTTAGTCTTGGATGTGCAAATAAAAGGGATGGTAAAGAAAAGGAGGGTTCATAAGATCACTAGAACTAGATGGTGGAATCTTCCACTGAAGCAATCGAGCTTCAGGGAGAAGGTTTTAGAAGACTTATCTTGGGATTGTAGCGGAAGTGCAAACGAGATGTGGAGGCAGTAGCATCTTGTATCCGAAAGGTAGCCAAAGAGATGCTAGGAGAGTCAAAGGGAGGAGCCCTAGGTCAAAAGGAGGCTTGGTTGTGGAGTGAAGGGGTGCAAGAGAAGCTACAAATTAAAAGAGCACACTTTAAAGCTATGTCTAAGGATAGAACAGAGGAAACTGTCACAAACTACAAAACAGCGAAGAAGGAAGCAAAGAAGGATGTAAGCGAAGCTAATTCAAAAGCTTATGAAGTTTTGTATAAAAATCTCGACTCTAAGAAGGGACATAAGGATATATTCAGGTTGGCCAAAGCAAGAGAAAGAAAAACCAATGACTTTTCTCAAGTGAGATGCATTAAGGACGAGGAAGGTCACGTGCTTGTTACTCAGAAGGATATAGAGACCAGTTGGGAGCAGTACTTCCATAAACTTTTCATTGGGGAGGGAAATAGAGAGATCACTTTGGGTGATCTAGCTAGTAGTGAAAGTTACTTAAATCGTGCAAGCTATAGACGGATACAAAGAAAGGAAGTAGAGGAGGCTTTGAAGGTTATGAGACCTGGGAAAGGTGTAGGACCGGATGACATCCCTGTAGAAGTATGGAAAGTTTTAGGTGAGTGCGGTTTGACTTGGCTTACGAATCTTTTCAATGTTATTTGACGAAGCAAGAAAATGCCTGAAGATTGGAGGCGGAGTATCGTGGTGCCTCTTTATAAGAATAAAGGGGACATTCAAAATTGTTCAAATTACAGAGGTATCAAGCTGATGAATCACACTATGAAAATTTGGGAATGTGTGATCGAAAGAAGGTTGAGGCAAGTTATCAACGTAAAAGAAAACCAATTCTGATTCATGCCAGGTCGCTCAACTATTGAAGCCATCCATTTGCTGAGGAGAACAATGGAGATTTATAGAGCTAAAAGGAAGAACCTCCATATGATCTTTATTGATTTGGAGAAGGCTTATGATTCTGTCCCACGAGAGATATTATGGAGAGTTTTGGAGAAGAGACAAGTGTTGGTCCTATACATTAACCTCATAAAGGACATGTATGATAGGGCTTTATCTTGTGTAAGGACCACGTCTGGGAAGACTGGCTATTTTGACATCTACATTGGTTTCCATCAAGGTTCAGCTTTGAGTCCATTTCATTTTACTTTGATTATGGACGAGTTGACAAGTCACATTCAGGATGAGTTACCTTGGTGTATGTTATTTGCTGATGATATTGTGTTGATTGACGAGACTAGAGATGGAGTAAATGAGAAGCTTGAGGTCTGGAGACATGACTTGGAGAGTAAAGGATTTCGTATAAGCAGGGCTAAGACAGAATATATGGAGTGCACCTTTGATGAAAGCAATGGTGAAGGAATCGGGGTGAAGATTGGTGATGATAACATTCAGAAGAGAGATTCTTTTATATATCTGGGTTCTGTGTTACAACATGATGGGGAAATTGATGGAGATGTTACTAATAGAATAAATGCAGGCTAGCTAAAGTGGAGAGGAGCCTCTGTCATTCTCTGTGATAAGAAAATTCCTTTAAAAATTAAAGGAAGATTTTACAAAGCAGCCGTGAGACCTGCTATGCTCTATGGATCTGAATGTTGGCCTGTGAACCATAGACATGTGTAGAGAATGGCTGTAACAGAAATGAAAATGCTATGGTGGATGTGTGGACACACACACGTAAAGATCGGATTCGGAATGATGCAATCAGAAAGAAAGTTGGTGTTGCTCCGATCGAGGATAAGATGCGAGAAAACCGCTTAAGATGGTTTGGTAATTTGCAAAGAAGATCAGCTGATGCACCAGTTAGGAGATGCGAACGTTGGGATGTTGAGTCGGCTAAGAGAGGGCGGGACTGGCCAAGAAATGTTGGAAAGAAACCATACGAAGGGATCTTTATTTTGTGGATATAAGCTCGTGATTGACCCAAGATAGATTTGAATGGAGGCGAAGAATCCATGTAGCTGACCCTACTTAATTCTGGGAAAAGGCTTTGTTGTTGTATACGGATGATCCGATCCACAAGGACCATGATTGGGAATGGTTGGATCGTCTTTCTGGAGTCACTACGAAGCAAAAAAATAATGAGATTATGGAAGTAAATATTCTCGCATTTATTGCTACTGCACTCTTTATTCTAGTTCCTACTGCCTTTTTACTTATCATCTACGTAAAAACAGTCAGCCAAAATGATTAATCAAAATGATTAATTAAACTGAAAGTCATTAGTTCTTATTAATGATTGAAGAAATCAAAGAGATTCAAATCTCGAGTCTTAATGAAATAATCAGACCGGAATAAACACTACCTAAGATAGTATGATAAAAAGAACTAATATAAAAGTATATTTTAGAAGTATCATATTATAATTATTTAAATATTATTTTCTATTATATTGAATTATTATATAATAATTCAATATAATAGAATATAATAATTAATAATAGAGTATAAATTAAATATAGTATTAATACTATGTAAATCTTTCTACCATACTATCCAGGTATACGGTTGTATAGTAGTACATACATATCATATATTTTGTATATGTAAACAGTACTCTAATTCTATTTTTGCTACATCTATTTATATGAATTTCGACTAATCCAAAATAATCGAAGGTCAATTGTTCTATTTTAATCTCTAATCTAATTCCTAAGTTTCTTAGAATTTTAAGAAATAAATATGGATCCTGGGATCTATTGAAACCGTTATCTTAATATATTACATATATTAAAATAGATTCTAAATCTAAATATAGAATAAAAAGATGAAAATTAAAAATTGACTAAAATATTTAACTAAAATATATATAAAAATAAAAATATATATAAGAAAAATTATAAAAAATATAAGAGAAATTATAAAAATACAACGAAGAAAACAAAACCAAAGAATTAGATTCGAATTCCAAAGAAGTTATTGATGGAGCCACTAACGGATGATCCGCAGAGCTCTACGGTAACTTCTTCCAATTTGGAAAAGGAGTAGTAGGTCCACTGATGCATCATGTTTAAACGTCGAATAAATCAGAAAATGTTACGAGATTTATATTAACCGAATTTAGTATAAGTTCAAGACACATAATCGCTCTAACCATGTTTTGACTTGTGATCAATCCATATATACCGATAGAAAATAAATAGGCACTCAAAAAAAATGCATTCTCAAACATCATTGACTAACTCCTTATCAATCTGGATTCAGTTCAATATGAATGAATATTCATTCAAACAATTCCAATATAAATAAAATAATTACAGACCAAAATAAAAAAATAAGGTATTGGTGATAGATACAATTAAAAGCTTTGCTTATCTTATAGTAGTTTATTTATTTTTTTACATATAATTTTTATACTACACTTAAATATGTTAATATAATATATATGAATGAAAAATATATGAATGAAAATAAAATAAGTGTAATAAAAATAAGACATGATAAAACAAGACATTCTTTTATTTTTCATTTATAATTTATAATTCTAAGAATTTGTACTCATTATTGATGAGCTATACTAATTGCAGCTATCAAGGCAACTAAAATAATTATAGAAATTAGTTCAA
Organism: Ottelia alismoides; assembly: GCA_037367405.1. Lineage (NCBI taxonomy): Eukaryota > Viridiplantae > Streptophyta > Magnoliopsida > Alismatales > Hydrocharitaceae > Ottelia > Ottelia alismoides. The sequence goes on along the minus strand of JAZKJV010011332.1, from coordinate 380,389 downwards.
ATGGAAGAAAGAAGTCCGTTGATAAATGAATACCAATTTGTTGAACATTACTTATTAGATCCCGCTCTATAATTTGGTTTGATATTGTAGTCCAAATAATCCCACACCAAGATGTCTCTAGGATAGTAGTAATTAGTGAAAAAAGAATACTTGTACAAACTAACGAAGTAACCGTATCCCCAGCAGTTCAAAGGTGGAAATCATTATAATTTTTGGAACTATTTATGAACATCACAACAAATATGATTAAAACATTTATAGCACCTACATAAATAAGGAGCTTTTCCTAGAATGTTCTTCTCTTGAATCTCATTCAAAAAAGTTTTGGATTGCCGGGTATTCCACCAATTAGTAATCCATGATTCCAGACATTTATTAAATAATAGAGA